>JAGHPS010000860.1:0-25358 GCA_020976635.1 Castanea crenata
TCGCGCAGGTCTACTGGAGAAACGCCATTTTCTATGACTTACGGGGGCCGAGGCGGTGATACCTTTGGAATATGGTTTTTCCCACCCTGAAGACGAGTTCTTTTAGTACAAGAGCAACGATGGGCTCCTAGAGAAAGGTCTTGACTTACTTGAAGAACGACGTGAGGCAGCTATGGTCCAGATGGCTTATTACCAACAAAACTTAAACAGGGGTATGATGCCCATGTGAAACTGAGGCCACTAGCACCTGGAGATCTTGTGTTAAGAAAGGTTGTGGGCACCGCTAAGAACCCAGCCTGGGGTAAGCTAGGACCCAACTGGGAAGGACCCTATCGGATTGTCTCAGTAGCAGGGATAGGATCTTATCGGCTAGCTGATTTAGACGAAAATATTGTACCACGGCCGTGGAATGTAAATAACCTACGAAGGTATTACTATTAATAAAGTTCACTGTTGTTTGTACTTGTTCGAAAAATGTTAATGTTTCATGAATTTCCAAGTAACAATTCTTTAAGAATCAAACAGAAACTTGGTTAAGTGTAGTCCTCGGACCACAAACCTTGTGGAAATTGATGTCTTATCATTTGTTAAACAGAACCTTAGTTATGTCGGGTCCCCGGACCTCCTACTTTGGGAAAATTAACATTTGAAGTAACAATTCTTTAAGAATCAAACAGAAACTTGGTTAAGTGTAGTCCTCGGACCACAAACCTTGTGGAAATTGATGTCTTGTCATTTGTAAACAGAACCTTAGTTATGTCGGGTCCCCGGACCTCCTACTTTGGAAAATTAACATTTGAAGCAACAATTCTTTAAGAATCAACAGAAACTTGGTTAAGTGTAGTCCTCGGACCACAAACCTTGTGGAAATTGATGTCTTGTCATTTGTTAAACAGAACCTTAGTTATGTCGGGTCCCCGGACCTCCTACTTTGGGAAAATTAACATTTGAAGTAACAATTCTTTAAGAATCAAACAGAAACTTGGTTAAGTGTAGTCCTCGGACCACAAACCTTGTGGAAATTGATGTCTTGTCATTTGTTAAACAGAACCTTAGTTATGTCGGGTCCCCGGACCTCCTATTTTGGGAAAATTAACATTTGAAGTAACAATTCTTTAAGAATCAAACAGAAACTTGGTTAAGTGTAGTCCTCGGACCACAAACCTTGTGGAAATTGATGTCTTGTCATTTGTTAAACAGAACCTTGGTTATGTCGGGTCCCCGGACCTCCTGCTTTGGGAAAATTAACATTTGAAGTAACAACTTTTTAAGAATCAAACAGAAACTTGGGTAAGTGTAGTCCTCGGACCACCAACCTTGTGGAAATTGATGTCCTGTCATTTGTTAAACAGAACCTTAGTTATGCCGGGTCCTCGGACCTCCTACTTTGGGAAAATTAACGTTTGAAGTAATAATTCTCTAAGAATCAAACAGGAACTTGGACCACAAACCTTGTGGAAATTAATTGAGTGCATTTGAAACGAGTTTTCTTGTTGATTGCAAGATCAAATTTTTAAATGTTTATGTCCCTAAGTGTTAAGCAAAGTTGTGCACTGAATGGTTAATGAAATTCACATTCGTTCGAGAATAGAACCACATGAGTTGATGAAGTCTACTACTTGGACCATGGACTTGGTCAAAACTTAACTTCTTGTTGTTCTTAGGACGCAGCGCTTTACGGTCCATTAATTCAGATCTAAAGTTTGTCCCTTAGATTGTAAACTAAGTTTATATAAAGAATGATCTTCGGACCTCACGTCATATCAACAACAATGCTATATGTTGCAGAGGTTTAATTGTTGCTCGAAGCCTTTTGTTATTAGAGATATTTCAAACCACGGGACCTTTTCGTTAAGTGTTTATAATATGCGTAGGGCCATATGGAGGTCATCATTAGATAATCCTTGTAGTTGGATTTGTTTACTTAAGTAAACTTCAATAAAACAGTACAAAATAAACGAAGTAAAAACAAACGCAATGCGATAAAAAGGTATATAAAATTGTTCCTTCCTAAATTGCATAACAAGCATTACATAAGGAATAAGTATGAATGTGGAGGCCGAAGAGCCCTAATTTCGGCCCTAAGCCTCAGAAGGAGGATCCACGTGAGAAGTGCTGGGTCCTTCTGTCTTTCTCAGCTCCACTTCAAAAGGAGACAGAATCTGTTTCCCTTTATCAGCTTCCTTTGCTGGTGGGACACTGTGTTCGAAGGCTTGGCTGAGATCCTTCTCGGCGTCCCCATCACCTTCCTGTTCTTTCTTGGAACCCAAGGGTTCTGTAGGATCAGGTGTTGGCTGTGGGACCATCTGGGGCAGCTCTGGTAGGGTTGAGTCAGGGGTGGGGGTGGCAGCAGGAGCCTCCTCAATCTCCTGGATTTCCAGCGGAATCCAGACATTCTCGGACTTCCTCAGCTCCGAGGAGGGGGGAATTCCAGCTGCGTTTAGGGCCTCCCCCCAAACCTTCTGGCAGTATTCACGGCACAAGGCCGCGAAGGCTTCGATCAGCTGCTCCTCGGTGTTGGCCACCCCTTCCTGATAGCTTGCCTGTTTGGCAGCTTGTAAAGAGCTTTGAAATGTGCTGGCTTCTCTCTTCAGCAGCGCAATTTCCTTCTCCAAATCCGAGCGTTCCCTTTGAGCTCAGGAAATCTCATCATCTTTATCATGGAGGAGCTTGCGCTGTCCTTCTATTTGGGTCTCCATGGTTTTGAGACTTGACCTAGCACCATCTCTCTCCCTCTTTACATTAGCCACCTCCGAGACCAGCTTCTCGTTTTCAGCAATGGCTGTCCCCAGAGACTTCTCGGTCTCCAATCTGACCTCCATCTCGGCCCTGGCTTTCTTCCGAGTATCTTCAATAAACTTTTCAGCTACGAAGACCTCCTGAACAGCCTGCAATGAAACATGGTGGGGTCAAACACAACAAAAACTTATAAATATCGTTAAAAGTAAACTCTTCATGAGAAGGAAAAAACTTACCAGCGCCAAGTCTCTCTTCAGAGCAAGGAAGAGCTGTGGCTGGCTCATTTTTTCCAAGGACTCCATGTCCTTGGGCAGCAAGAGAGGGCGCTCCAACACCTTGGCCAAGTGGTGGGCATGGCCATGTTGAACCGCCCTTATACTGGACTGGCTGGAGATAGGAGCGCCGTCCAGTTTTAGGTCAGGGGACCAGGTGGCCGGTGCCCTGCGCACATCGGCTATTACCCCAATCTCCCCGCTCTCCACCGAACGGGCTCTACCCTTGCTTTTGTCCTGCTTTTGCTGTGGAGCCGGTGGAGGTTGGTTGCGTGGCTTCTTGGGGCCTTTGTTGGATGCCCCTTCATCTTCCCCCTTTCTCTTTTTCTTGGGGTCCTCGGATGGAACCTTCGGCTCAGCTGGAGTTTGAGGGACTTGGGTTGCCCCTGACCTCTTCGCCGTAACCTTCGTGGCTCTGTCGGTGAGGAGGTCCTTCATTCTGTCCATACTGTCCTCGGATCCGTCCTCGGGGAGTGCGACGACGAGCCCAGCAATTCCCGAGGCCTCGGCAGTATCTTCCTCCTCGTCAGAAAGTACGATGAACTGGTTCCCTCGAGGCTTGTTGTATTCTTCGAGTCGGAACTGATCTATCTCGTCGTCTAACGTATGGGAGGAGGAGACCTGTTCTTCAGGGGCAGCTGCTACCTCTGAATGGATGGCGAGAGGAATTGCCGCTATGGGACGGAGGTACAGGACGGTTTGAGGTGCGTCAGGGAGGTCTCGGTCGTCCAGAAAGTTCGGCCGGGCTACGTTGATTCTCCTTCGTCTTCGGTCTCCGGCGATGATAGCGTTGTCTATCTCCTGGAAGTCCGAAGAGATAGGATGGTAGCCTAAGATCAGGTGAGCGGCTCGAAGCTGTCGGTCTTCGCTGACGAACACCTCGGACCGAAGAACCCTGTTTAGGTCGGCAACGTTGCAATGACTCAGGCGAGGGCGCACGTTTCGCTTATCTGCAAGAAAGGATGAGAGATTAAGCAAACGTGGTCAGATTCACACAACAGGAGTCAAAAATTAAACAAATAATAACATATATCAATATGCAAGTTTGTTAGTTTTGAGGGAGGTTTTGGGTGGGGAGGTTAGTGCTCAGGTGTCGCACCTGGATCCCCCCACTGTACTGGGCAGTGGAGACCGTCATGCCAGTTTCCAGAGACGATCAGGTAGTCGTCCTTCATCCCTTTGTTGGACTTGGGCAAACAGGAGATTAGCCTAACTACACTGGATCGGGACTTAATATAATAACCTACTTTGGATAGTTTGTGGGCTTCATACAGAAAAACTACGTCGTGCCATGTGAGGTTTAAACCCATCTGTTCGTTTAAGGCATCGACGCTACCTAAGACTCTAAAAACGTTGGGGAGGCATTGATCGGGACACAACCGGTGGTTGCGAAGATACTCCCTCATTACAGGTTTCATTGGGAGGGTCATCCCACCTTTTACAAAGGCTACCATTGGGATTATGACCTCTCCCTCCTTCCTGGAACCGGCCACGGCCCCCGCAGGGCAATATTTCAGACCCACGTCTCCGGGAATGTGGTATTTGGCTCTAAAGCCTTCCATTCCGGCGGCCGTATCAACAAGACACTTAAATCTACCCATTATAAAGGAATGAAAGGTTAGACTCTAGGAAGGGAGGCGCCTACTAAGACAGCCGAGGACAAAATCCGAGGATGAAATGTTAAGAATAGGATGAATGATGAGTAAGAACTTACGGAGTTTGAGGATATGCAACTTTCCACGGTTTTCTGAAAGCGAAGTGTGATTGTTGATGTTTTGATGGGATTAGTCCCTAGCAAATTAAATGAAGGCGCAGGTTCCCGAAGCGTCACGACGTGCGGAATGGCGGCCTCGAAATTAGTTTTGTCCCGCCCAAATTTTCGTGAAGAGAGGAGAGCCGTTGGATGTCCATCCTACCGTTGAACGTGGGGGACAAAGTGTAACTTACAGTAATAAATGCGCGCGTCTTGAAAGTGTAACTGCCATGTGGCATCTTCTGGAACGTGAAGCGGTTTCCACACGTGCAATCATTTATAAAGTGGGCAGAATAAGTTCTCTTCGGATCAAAACTCTACTTTTCTCCTCGGACATCGAAAATTAGAATTTTGAGGGGCTATTGTGGGGAGTGAAAAGGTCCAGGTAGGTATTTTGGGCCTTTGGGTCATACTAGGCAAGGCCGACCTGCCCTTGAGTTTAAATCTTCTTGGTACCTCAGGTCAGCTCATGGGCCGAGGACCCGAGGACCTATCCGAGGCCAGTTTCACCCTCGGATGGGCATAGAAGAGTCGGGAACGTCATCATAAAAGCTCATAAACGACACGACAGAGACCAATGGTTAAGAGGGATGAACCCCTGAATGTCACAGAAGCATCGGTGTCTGAAAGAGCCCTAAAGGCTGCCACCTCCACATTAAAGACCCTGCACCTACCACCCTGGCCGCATTAATGAGGAAGTGACGCCTGAACAGTGGAAGTGAAGCTTCTGGTTACTATTCAAGGGCACTAAGAAGAAAAATATCTAGGTCAAAGGGAGGTAAAGGCAACACGTGTAACAACAATTACCAAGTTGAGGGGTATTTAAGGAGGGGTCTGGAACAGAAAGAAGGTCGGGCTTTTTGTAAGAAAGAAAGAAAGAAAAGGAAACATATATATAAGAACAGTCCTCGGCTTATATCCGAGGAGGTGGATTTATAGCATTCCTTTTGATTCTTGGGTGTTTACAGCCCTCTAGCTCGTCTTATATTCCTTAAGCACTTCTAACCTGGGTTTTACAACCCACACTCTACAAATTCATATTGTTTAAGGCTCATTGGGCCTGAGCCCATCACTGTTTTTAGGGCCAGGTGCAATTGTGCGCTTACACTAATCTAAATGTAAATGTGTGTGAGTCTCTCTTTTGGAGACTTGAATTCCGGTTCTTATCCTCCACACTCTACAAGTATTTATACCTGTGAAGTGATTATCGCACCAAGGGTGTGCAGTGGTAATACTGACCAACTTGGTTCTTAGTCGGTTACTCTTTCTTTATTAAGGAGTTGGTCCTAATGCTGTTGACTGTATTTCACCATTTTGTATTTTCCAAAAAAATCAAGAGGCACATTTGTTTATGTTTTCTTTTCTATATAGTGTCTAAATGATAGTCTATTAAAGATGGGTAAAGATATCCAATTTTTCTGTTAATCTTGATTCTAGTTGAAGTTTTAGGAATTTTTTTATTTTATTTTAGCCCACGTAGTATAAGGAACAAGTTGGGTTGAACCTTCGAAAAGCCTATAAGCCTGGTCCAAGTCCACGGCTATGTCTCTAGCTACAAGTCCAAGTAGCCTTAAGTTGAAAGTTAAAAGTTCAAATATTAGTAAGGGTCTGTTCAGTTGGGAGAGTAGGAAAGTTAGAGGATTAAAAATTGTGGAAAGATGAAAAAGTGGGAGGATGAAAAATATTTAGATTTTCCTTTTGTGTGTTCGGTTGGAGGGGTGGAAAATTGGAAGGATGAAAAATGTAATTTATATAAATTGACTATTATATCCTTGTTACGTAATATGTAAGAAATAGATTTATTTGTATTCATTACATAATATAAAATTTATTACATCATATTTATAAATTTATATTATTATAATGTAAAAATTAGATTAGGTCACGTTGAAAAAAAAAGTTCAGATGTTGAAAAAAGAAGAAGAAGAAGAACGTTCAGACAACATTGAAAAAGAAAAAGAAAAAAAAGAACAAGTTCTGCAACAGGTGAGTGGGGGCTTTTTAGTCAAAGCCCCCATCCCATGTTTTCTCCCCCACCATTTTCCTCCCAATTTGGGAGGAAAATATTTGTGGCCCGGGAGGAAAATTTTCCTTCTGGTTTTCCATTCTCCCTTTCTTTTCTCTCCAAACAAACAGTAAAAAATGCCTATTTTCTCCCTTAGTTTTTCATTCTCCCTATTTTCACTCCAAACGGATGAGGCCTAAAAGTTTTAGCTTTGGACTGGGCTGAAGTTCAGTATATTAATAGGTTCTTCCTTACTCCTTAGGTCATCCTTAAATTGACTCGGCCGAAGTTTTCAGGTGCCAAACGGGCCTAAACTTCCTAAAATGCAGACAACCCAAAGGGGAATTAGAGATTCAGCAAAAAAAAAAAAAGGGTGGGGACTCCAGGCCCAGACAGAAAGTTTTGGGTTCACTATTTTGAAGTCCAATTATTTGGGCAACATGGATTTAACTTTGTGATTATTCACACTTTTAGTGTTTTCATTATGAGTTTGACTCCTTCCGTTTTAATGTCTCCTGATATTTCCAGATTTAAATAAATGAAGGAAACACAGCGTCTACAAAATCTAAGAGCATCCACATCTTTTCCAGCTAAAATTTTGTAAAATGAAAAAAAGTACAACTTTTACATATTTTATGCAAAAAATCACCCACATCAGTGGGTGTATAATGTGCAAAAATGTGGAAACCCTTAAACGAGCTACAGTACGTGTAAATATACACGATTACTGTAGCTCGTGTATGGATATTTTAATCCTTTCCGTTCGCTCCAATTTTTCCTCTCTCTGCTCCATTCTCAACGAACTCAACAAACTCAATATCAACACAGAGAAATTAACACAGAACAGCTCCTCAGTAACAAACTCAGACATACTCTTGCTCCAAAAAATAAAAACACACAGATACACAAACTTTGGTCGGCGGAGCTGCGGATCGGAGATCGGAGCTGGGATCGGCGGCGCGAGGATCGGAGATCGCGGCTGGGCTCGGCGTGGATCGGAAGATCGCGCTGGGCTCGGCGTGGATCGAAGATCGCGCTGGGCTCGGCGGCGCGAGGATCGGAGGTCGCCGCTGGGCTCGGCGTGGATCGGAGATCGCGCTGGGCTCGGCGGCGCGAGGATCGGAGGTCGCGCTGGGCTCGGCGTGGATCGGAGATCGCGCTGGGCTCGGCGTGGATCGGAGATCGCGCTGGGTTCGGCGGCGCGAGGATCGGAGGTCGGAGCTGGAAAATGGGTAGAGAGAGAGAGAGAAAGAGAAATGAAGAGAAGGAGAGAGAGAGAGACATGAATCAGAAATGAAGAGAAGAAATGAAGAGAAGAGAGAGAGAGAGAGAGAGAGAGAGAGAAATTACCAAAAAAATAAACAGGCGCGCGGTAGTTGAGATATTTAATTAAAAAAAGTGAAAAAATTATTATTTAATTAATAGAAGTGGTAGGATAAATGAACTGATGTGGGTGATTTGTAAAAATGAATGTGTAAAATTTTAAAAGGAGGTTTTTTGTGTAATATATGATATTTTTATCTGATCTGATGTGGTTTCTCTAAATGGTGAAAAACATAGCCACATCACAACATCAGCCCACACACCATTGCACTTGATAGTGGATGTAAAGAATCGTTGGGAATCGTGCTAGAAAGGGAGACAACCCATAAGCACAAAGAAATTATACTGGTTTTTAAATAATTAAATAAAAAATGAAAATGAGGAGAACTTATTTCATGCTTCTAACTGTACGTTTCTTCAATTGAATTGAAATAAGTTTCAAATTTATTCTATTAAGGTATATATTGTAACAGGCAAATGAAAAGTTAAAAGTTGAAAATAAATTTCAATCAAATCTAGGGTATGCAATTTGCATTTTAGTTTTTTTTTTTTAATAAAAAAAACAAGTTACCGACAAGAAATGAATACACGTGTGAACTAGAAGAGGAAAAAGAATTTAAGAATCCATATGCAATAGTGAATGATCCTTCACTTTCCACCTTACAATTTATTAATCCATGAGTCATGGACCGTGACATTGCCACTGAAGTAGATGAAGAAAATATGAACACAAGTTGGGTTGAATTTCTGGGCATCTACATCGACGTTTTTCTGACCTTGAAAAGCCCAAATGCGTGGTCCCAAGTCCACTGCTGTGCCTAGCACTATATTCGGGATGATTGCTGTGTTTGCTTCACGCTCACGTAGCCACAAGTTGAAAGTTCAAACAATTAGTTAAAGCTTTGGACTGGACTAAAAGTTCAGGACAGAATAGGTTTTTCTGAGATTAGCCTAAATTGGCATGGCCTAAATTTTCAGTTGAACGGGCCAAAACTTCCCATAATGCGGTGAGAAAAATTTGGTTTCATTATTTGTATTCCAACTATTTGGGATATATGGATTTGAATTGTGATTATTGACACTTTTTAGAGATGTCTATAGTTCAAATCTCCTTTACTTTATTGTTGTAACTATTGAATTATCCAAATAAAAAAGGTCTCACTTTTGGCTTTTGTGTATTTGTTAATAGTTCCAATTTTGTCTAAATATATATATATATAAATATTGTCAACCTTGTCCGACTTTCAAATTAATTCTACTTAACTATTAATTGTGTCAATTTATCCCTTAACTTTGTTATTAAAAGTTGATTCAATAAACTAGAGAAATATTATGGTAAAATCATTGACTTAATTGTGTCAGTTTAGTGATTTAGTTATGCTTTGCTTTGCTATATAAGCAAGAAGTCCCATTTTGTAATTTACCTGATTAATCATAATCAATTTTCTCTCCCAAAATCAATTCTCTCTAGATTTAACATTTCTAAGAAAAAAAAAAGTCCTTTTATTAGATTTGAATAATAAGAGTTTAAACTGTAAGGACCAAAAAAATCATTAACTAGCCTGGAATATCACTGCTAGTTCCTTGACTAAAGATCCGAATACAATATATTTGGTAGAGAGGGTCCAACAAAAAAAAAAGTCTCTTCTCTGTATCTTCCGGTTCCTATTTATGGCTCCCATCATCTTAGCCCTATACCTTGCAATCTATTAAGCTTCTTTCCCCGATACCTGTCCGTCGGTGATGGAGCAAAGCCCTAACTTTGCGTTCCGTACTATTCAGGTCACGTTTTCATTAATGCAACGGACAAAGTCGGTACTTTCTAATTAATGCGGCCAAAAAGGTTGGTGCCAGACATTTAATGCAACCTTCTAAGTTATCCTGCTACATTCAGCTAGTCGCAATACGTCCCTTATGTCATCAACGCCCGTGCCACTTCATCTTCGGGTATCCTCGGGTAAGTTTCCTTATTCCTTTATTCTCCCTTGCTTACTATGTCTCGAGCTTCCCTTCCTCGGGTTCTCGAGTTCTTGGGTCTTTGGCACCTCACATAAACAATATATATAGAATGAATCTCAAGTAAAACAATTAAATTTTCAAATAGAAACTCTTGCTTGAAATTTGCTCGAGTGAAAATACTAACAAACGAATTTTTCCACTTGATTTTTCTACTGTTTTCTTGTCCTATATCTCTTATAAGAAGGTGATACCGTAATAACACTCTTCCACTTCCAAAGTGTAATCAGAATAACATTCTTCCACTACTAAAGTGGGTTAAAACTTAATTATAACCTGCTTTGATATATGAAATATACTATACTTGGAATGGTTAATGTGAAAAATTGGAGTGAATAAATTTCTTTTTTGGAGTGAATAAAACTAATATAATTTTTATTGAAAACTTTTTGCTGAAAGTGTGCTAAAATATACCAATATCTTAAAAAAATTGAAAATGGAAGAAATGTGAAAAAAAAAGTGATATTTTAAAAAGTTGTACACAAAAACTAAAGATTAACAAACACAAAAATTAGTCCATTATGAAGTACTAATTTTTCATAAATTGCGTTTACAGTATTATTATAGAAAACTGTATGAAAGCAGGTATATAGAAATATGGTGCATAAAAGAAGCACGAGCTTATCAGAATGTGAAGAAGCTTCTTTTATGAAGTTTTATCAGAACAAGTTATGGACCATAAATGAGTCTGCGTGTGCGTTAGAAGAGGAAAAAAATCCTTCCATGCCCTCTGGGGCTGCCAAAAATACTGTGCCACAATGTAACGCACCTAGGGTGTCCAACGCCATGAGCCCTGTGGGTTTAAGGGGGTTGGGTTAATGATCACGCATGAGACCCTCTCTTTTTTGTTCATAATTATTAAAAAAAAAAAAAAAAATCCTTCCAACATAATCTAATCGAACCTGGTCAAAATAAGAAAACAGGTTGGGTTGAACCTTCGAAAAGCCTAAAAGCCTGGTCCAAGTCCACGGCTCTGTCTCTGGCACCATATTTGGGATGATTGCTGTGCCTGCTGCAATTACAATTACAAGTAAGTTGGAAGTTCAAATTTATAGATTAAAAGTTATAGCTTTGGACTGGGCTGAAGTTCCAAAATTTTCAGGCGCTAAACGGGCCGAAATGTCCTATGATGCAGTGAGATTATCCAAAGGCGGATTAAATTAGAGAGGGGAATCCAGGCCCAGACAGACAATTTTTTGAAGTCCAATTATTTGGGCAATATGGGTTTAACTTTTTGATTATTGCCGTTTTTAGGGAAAGAATCCAAAGAGGGATTAAATTAGACTGGGAATCCAGGCCAGACACTGACTATCGTTTCAATAGTTTGAAGTCCGATGCGCCTGGTGCGGTGCATTGGTAGGTCCTCAAGTGGTCACACTTGTGAGATCAAGAGTTGCTGGATTTAAGTTGTGTTTTATAACAATATTGTACCATGATAATGGTAGCCTTAACCTGTTCAGGGGTGCTCCATGCCATCAATTGCAAGTTTAAGTAAGCCGGGTCAATAATTACACATGTGAGGTCATTTTTTGTTCATAAAAAAAAAATCAATTTTTTTTTTTTAAGTCCAATTATTTGGGAAATGGATTTAACGTTTTCTTGTTTTTAAACAAATGAAGAAAACGTAGCATCTACAAAATCTAATGGTGAAAAAACAGTCACATCACAACATTGTTTATTTCTTTTACTTGCATTCTTTAGCAATAAACTCACCAAGTGTCGTTTATTTCCCTTTTACTTGCATTCTTCAGCAGTAACCCCACTCCACTTGGTAGTGGATGAAAGTTTTGGCAGCATCCTAATAGAGGAAGACAATCCATAAGCACAAAAAAAAAATAAAAAATTATAGTGATTTTAAAAATAAAGAAAGAAAAGGGAAAAAATTTACTTTAATTTAATTTATTTCAAGCCTTGTCTTTATGTTTGTTCAATTGAATTCAAATAAGTTTTAAATTTACTCAATTCCAACATATATTGAAGTATTAAACTGAGCAAAAGCAAAGTAAAATGCTTAATATGAATTTTAATTAAAGGGGTAATTTACATTTTAACTTTCTTTTTATCAAAATAGGTTGTGGACAAGAATCAAGAAATGAACATGCGTGTGAACCAGAAGAGGAAAAAGAATTATAAAGCAAAATCGCCTCGATCCGCATCCTTTAAATCTTCCACCAATGAAATCCAATCTCTAAAAATCCAACGGCCAAGACCCCCACACTTATAGTTCACACGGATCGCTCCCTCATCCAACGGCCACACCACCACCCCCTCCCCCTATATAAACCCACGAACCTTCTTTCTCACATTCCCATCAAAAACAGAAACAACAAATCAATCTCTGAAAAGCAAAGAGTTAGAGAGATAAAAAAATGTCAGGAAGAGGAAAGGGAGGCAAGGGTTTGGGAAAGGGAGGAGCGAAACGGCACCGTAAGGTTCTGAGGGATAACATCCAGGGAATTACCAAGCCTGCCATTCGGCGTCTGGCGAGGCGTGGCGGAGTCAAGCGTATCAGCGGGCTCATCTACGAAGAGACACGTGGCGTCCTCAAGATCTTCCTGGAGAACGTGATTCGCGACGCTGTGACCTACACTGAGCACGCTCGCCGCAAGACCGTCACTGCCATGGATGTTGTTTATGCTCTGAAGAGGCAGGGCAGGACTCTCTATGGTTTTGGAGGCTAAGAAGGAAGTTAGAGTTAGGGTTAGGGTTAGGGTTTAGTATTTGGGTTATGTTACAAATTAGGGGGGGTTTTTGTTGTAATTGGACTTAATTGATGCTGATTTTAAGCGAATCATGAATAGACTGATATGAATTTTAAACTTTCATGCTATTCTCTGATATCAATTATTTTGCTATTTGTTTGTTTGAGTTCAAACCGTGAGAGTTCTTGTTTGGTGCTGTATTTGCAGGTCCTAATTGGATTCCAATTTTGTTACCTGGATTGGGATAATTAGTTGTTATATATAATTTGAACTTGAAATATGAGCTTTGATGGAATTGCCTTTGTTCTTGTTGTTTAAAATTTGGGATTCGTTTAGGGCTTAGTTGGGTGTTTTTGAGGAATTTCTGTTAGCAAAATTGGTTTAAGGGTTTTGCATTTATGAAACTGCCCAGAACAGAGTCTAAACTGAGAAATCAAAGATCTAGCTTAGGAAAAGCACAAGTACATGATCTAGATTGAGGTCATCAGCAGCAGCAACAGCAGCTTTGAGGAACATATAGAATTTTACTCTAGGAAGCAAGGTGGGAGTGAGATTTGGGTTCAATTGTATGTTACTTAAAACATCCCAACAAGGCTTCACCAAACCATACGCCTTCCAGTAGAGAGAACGGGGGTTTGAATTTCCAAGTTCATACACGAGCTATTTTAAAATTCTTAAAATTTTAACACTTACCAAAGCTTCCAATCTAAAAAAGCTTTTGAATGTAAGCGACTCAATTTGATGTTTTTTCTACTCTCTCTCATAGTGAATAATGACTTGGTCCTGATTGGCATTAGACTAAACTTTAGGGGGTTAATTGTATTTCACCATTTTGTGTTTTACAAAAATAAAATCAAGAGGCAGATTTGTTTTTTATTTTTATTTTTTGTGTATAGTGTCAAAATGATGGTCGATTAATGATGTGTAAAGATATCCAATTTCCTGTTAATCTTGACTCTAGTTTATAAAGGTTTTTAGGATTATGTTTTATTGCCCACGTTGTATAAGAAACAAGTTGGGTTGAACCTTCGAAAAGCCTAAAAGCCTGGTCCAAGCCCACGGCTATGTCTCTAGCTGCAAGTCCACGTAGCCTTAAGTTGAAAGTAAAAAGTTTTATCTTTGGACTGGGCTGAAGTTCAGGATATTAGGAGGTTCTTCCTTAGGTCATCCTCAAATTGATGTGGCCAAAATCTTCAGGTGCCAAACGGGCCTAAACTTCCTATAATGCAGATAATCCAAAGGCGAATTAAATTAGAGTGGGTAATCATTTTCAGCCCCCCCAAAAAAAAAAAAAAAAAAAAAAAAAGGGTGGGGACTCCAGGCCCAGACAGAGACAAATTTTTGGTTATTGTTTTGAAGTCCAATAATTTGGGCAACATGGATTTAACTTTGTGATAATTCATACTTTTAGTGTTTTAAGTAGAGATATCAATGAGTTTGACTCCTTCCGTTTTAATGTCTCCTGGTATTTCCAGATTTAAATAAGCATCCGTTTGGATACAGTGACTACATCGAACGTTTGCGTTTCACTTTTTTTTTAGAGATTTCAGTGGCTTTCGTGCATTGTTCACGAGACTTACAAATGTTTTTTTTAAATAAAACTTTCATTAAAAATTAGTCTTATAGTACTATTTACACATTTTAAAATTATTTACTATAAAATTTTAGTTTCTACTTTTAACTTTCAGCAAAATAAACGATATTTAAACACAACTTATACGAAGAAAACACTACGTCTACAAAATCTAAATGGTGAAAAACATAGCCACATCACGACATTAGCCCACACACCATTGCACTTGATAGTGGATGAAAAGAATCATCGGAAATCATGCTAGAAAGGGAGACAACCAATAACCACAAACTGTTAACGTATAGTATTGTGGACTTGGCTTAACTAGGTTACTTACTTGTATAGTACATATTGTACTACTTGTACTGCACTCATATTGACTTGTACAACACTCATATGCCTCCTATATAAAGGCACTCATGTATATTATTTCGGTGAGAAATACAATACTATTGAATTCAGTATTTCTAACATGTATCAGGGCTACTGCTTCCACTGTCACAACAACTGCCACAGTCTTTCGCCGTTGAACCTTTGAGCCTTTCGTTGTTGACGTCACCCGCCACGTCACTGTTGACCGTTGGCTTTTTTGGAGTTGACTTTTTGCAGTCCAGGTTTTCTTACTTAGTTTTTTGCGTAGATTTCATTTTGCAGTTTGTTTTTGCATATTGTGTCTCAAAATGGATAAAAATGAGTTTTTTCTTCCTCACCCCCATCAATACTGTATTGGAGGGGATTAGGAATTACTTATCTTGGTCTCAAGCTATGCGTAGTTTTCTTAAGGGTCGCATGCTCTGGCATTATTGCACTGGTGCAATCACTATTCCTGTGAAGGGGGCAAGTGAAGAAGATGTTGCCTTTTTCAGTCGCATGATTGAATGAGATAGTCACAATCACTGATGCTCACATGGATTCGAAACACTTCCATTCCCTCCATCTCCAATTTGCTGGGCAGCTTTGATGATGCGAAATCAGCATGGGATATGTTGGCCAAAAGATACTCTACCACTCACGAATCCATGAAATATCAGTTAGTGGTTGAATTGCATCAACTTAGGCAAGAACCGGGGTAGTCCATCAATGACTGCTATGATCAGCTTCGCTTCATTTGGGACCAAATTGACCTTTCTAATCCAACTTGGGTATGCTCAAAAGATGCTCAACAATATGCTGCTGTTAGAGATGAATTTCGTCTCTATGAGTTCCTGATGTCACTCCACAAGGACTATGAGCCCATTCGAGGTCAGCTTCTTAATCGTTGTCCTCCTTCCTCTCTTGATACTGCTGTGAACGAGTTAGTAAGAGAAGAAGCTCGCCTTGCAACTCTTCGAGCCCAGGATAAGTTTAATGTTTTGGCCCTTATTCCTTCTGCTCCATCCATAGAGCAACCTCAGCACTCAGGTGATCCTTCTGGCTCTAGCAATCGTTGCAGACAGACCAATAAAAAGTTCTGCAACTATTGCAAGCGCCCTGGCCACACTATTGAGACTTGTTACTGTCGCAACAAATCTATTGCTGCAGTTGCTAACACTAAGTCTACTCTGCCAATGCCTCCCATTTCAGCTGAGTCTCAGTCTTCTGGATCCACTATCAACCTCTCACCCACTGAACTACAGGAGATCATAGCTCAAGCTGTTCGTATGGCTGGTAATGTATCTCTTTCCACTGATCTCTCAGTTTTACCCGGTAAGTATCAAACTTGGCTTTTTGGTTCTGCCTGTTGCAATCACATGACACCTCACTCGTCCTTATTCTCCAAACTTGACCCTGCTCCACATCCTCTAAATATTCACATAGCTGATGGTTCCACCATGCATGGCAATAGTCTTGGTTTTGTTTCAACCTCCAACCTCTCTGTTCCTAGGGTCTACCATGTTCCTGACCTATCCTATAATTTGCGTTTTATGAGACAATTAGATGAACTAGGTTATCGCCTTATTTTTGACTATTCTGGGTGTATTGTGCAGGATCCGAGGACGGGGCAAGAGCTTGAGATCGGCCCTAGAGTTGGGCGTATGTTTCCAGTGGACAATCTTCATCTTCCACCTGTTGCTCCGGTGTCTGTTGCTGCTACTGCTGCTGCTGCTGGCTGTGTCTTCCTTACCCTCTCTCTCACTTTGGCACTCTCGTCTTGGTCATGCACCCTCTTTTCGGGTACAACAGTTAGCTTCTAAGGGTCTGTTCGGTTCTGTGTCCAAAGGCAATTTTGATTGTACTTTATGCCAGTTAGGAAAACAGTCAGCTTTACCTTTTAATAATAGTGATTCTATTTCTAATAGTATTTTTGAGTTAATTCATTCTGATGTTTGGGAACCTTCTCCTGTTGCTAGTATTGGTGGATCTCAATATTTTGTTGTTTTTATCGATGATTATTCTCGTTACAGTTGGATATTTCCTATGAAATCTCGTTATGAAATTTTGCCAATATACAGTAACTTTGCAAAAATGGTTGAAACCCAATTCTCCAAAAGAATCAAAATTTTTCGTTCTGATAATGCTCTTGAATACACTCAATATACTTTTCAAGCTCTGTTACACTTCTATGGCACTGTATATCATCTAACTTGTCCAGGCACCTCTCAGCAAAATGGTCGAGCTGAACGAAAACTTCGTCATATTCTTGACACTGTTCGTACTCTTCTTCTTTTTGCCAAGGTTCCTCCTCCATTCTGGGGTGAAGCTGCTCTTCATGCTGTTCACACCATCAACCGCATTCCAAGCATTGTCATCCATAATCAAACTCCGTATGAGCACCTTTTTGGGTCACCCCCTGACTATCATCACCTTTGCTCTTTTGGATCTGCTTGTTTCGTTCTTTTTCAGCCTCATGAGCACAACAAACTTGAGCCTCGATCTAGACTTTGTTGTTTCCTTGGTTATGGTGAAACACAAAAGGGGTACTGATGTTATGATCCTATCTCTCATCGCCTTTGTGTTTCTCGTAATGTTGTCTTCTGGGAACACCGCTTGTTTGTTGAACTCTCTCATTTTTGTTCCCCTCACTACCTCATCTATATTTGAAGTCTTTCCAGAGGAGTCTCATGTTCCTTCTCCAAATCCTCTTGATCCTCCTTTGGACTTCTCTATTCAAACACCAGATCCTTTTAATGTCTCTTCTGGGCAGGTTGAAGATGAGCAGATTGATGACGAGCTACCCCAACTTGCGCCTGGGTACCCCGTTCTTGCTCCGCCTGAAGATCCTCCACAAGACCTTCCACCTCCACAAGACATTCCACCTCGACACTCAACCCAGGTAAGATCCATTCCTACACATTTACTTGATTATCATTGTTACACTGCACTTGCTACACTCCACGAGCCTCAAACCTATCATGAGGCCTCCACTGACCCTTTATGGCAGATTGCAATGAAAGAGGAACTTGATGCATTAACCAAAAACCATACATGGGACTTAGTTACTCTCCCTCTTGGACAGTCTGTGGTTGGTTGCAAGTGGATCTACAAGATTAAGACTCGCTCAGATGGTCCATTGAGCATTATAAGGCTGGTCTTGTTGCAAAAGGTTTTACACAGGAGTATGAGATTGATTATGAAGAGACCTTTGCTCCAGTTGCTCACATCTCATCTGTTCGTGCCCTCTTGGCCGTTGCTGCTGCTAGAAAATGAGATCTTTTTCAGATGGATGTTAAAAATGCATTCCTTAATGGGGACTTAAGTGAAGAAGTTTACATGCAACCTCCTCCAGGTCTCTCCATTGACTCCAACAAGGTTTGCCGCCTTCGACGAGCATTGTATGGTTTTAAACAAGCTCCTCGAGCCTGGTTTGCAAAATTTAGCTATACTATCTTTTGCTTGGGTTACACTGCCAGTCCTTATGATGCTGCCTTATTTCTTCGTCATACTGATAAAGGCACCATTTTACTTCTCCTCTATGTGGATGATATGATCATCACTGGTGATGGCCTTAATGGCATACAAGAACTCAAGATTTTCTCAGTTAGCAGTTTGAGATGAAATATCTTGGCCACCTTAGCTATTTCTTGGGTCTTGAAATCACTCGTTCCTCAGATGGTCTTTATATTACTCAAGTCAGGTATGCTTCTGATCTTTTGTCTCGTGCTGAACTCACTAACAGCAAGACTGTTGACACCCTAGTTGAGCTTAATGCGCATCTGACTCCCTCGGGGGGGGAAACCATTGTCTAATCCTTCTTTTTATAGACGATTGGTTGACAGCCTAGTCTATCTCACAGTTACTCGTCCAGACATTTCCTATGCTGTTCATCAGGTCAGTTAGTATTTTTTTGCTCCACGGTCGACTCACTATGCTGCTGTTTTGCGCTTCTTCGATACTTGAAGGGCACTCTCTTTTATGGTCTTTTCTACTCAGCTCAGTCTCCTCTTGTACTCCGTGCATTCTCTGATGCTGATTGGACAAGAGATCTCACTAATCGTAGGTCCACCACTGGCTATTGTTTTCTCCTTGGCTCTTCCTTGATTTCTTGGCGAAGTAAGAAACAAACCTTTGTGGCCTGCTTCAGTGTTGAAGCAGAATATCGTGCTCTTGCTGATACCACATCTGAGCTTCTTTGGTTACGATGGCTTCTTACAGACTTAGATGTGTCTACATCCTCTGCTACTCCTCTTTATTGTGATAATCAGAGTGCCATTCACATTGCTCACAATGATGTCTTCCATGAATGGACTAAATATATTGAGATTGATTGTCATTTTATCTGTTATCATCTTGTTCATGGTGTTCTCAAGCTCTTCTCCGTCTCCTCCAAAGGTCAACTTGCAGACATCCTCACCAAGTCCCATTCTAAGGGACGCTTTCGTGATTTGGTTGACAACCTCAAGTTGGTCTCACATCCACCTTGAGTTTGAGGAGGGCTGTTAACGCATAGTATTGTGGGCTTGGCCTAACTAGGTTACTTACTTGTATAGCACACATTGTACTACTTGTACTGCACTCATATTGACTTGTACATCACTCATTTGCCTCCTATATAAGGGCACTCATGTATATTATTTCGGTGAGAAATACAATACTATTGAATTCAGTATTTCTAACACAAACAAAGAAGAAATTATATTGATTTTAAAATAATTAATAAGAAAAAATGAAGAAACTTATTTCATGCCTCTGACTTTAACGTTTGTTTGTTCAATTGAATTTAATAAGTGTCAAATTTTTTTTATTCAGGCATATGTTGTAATGGGCAAATGCAAAATTAAAAGATGAACATAAATTTCAATCAAATTTTGAGTATGCAATTTACATGTTGCTGACAAAAATGAATATGCGTGTGAACAGGAAGAGGAAAAAGATTTAAGAATCCATAGGCAATAGTGACTGATCCTTCACTTTCCATCTTACAATTTATTAATCGATGACATTGCCGCTGAAGTAGATGAAGTGGGGAACTTTTTCAAAATGAAAACACAAGTTGGGTTGAACTTCTGGGCATCTACATTGATGTTTTCTGACCTTGAAAAGCCTAAATGCGTGGTCCCCAAGTCCACGGCTGTGTCTAGCACTATATTTGGGATGATTGTTGTGCTTGCTTCACGCTCACGTAGCCATAAGTTGAAAGTTCAAACATTATTAAAGCTTTGGACTGGACTTAAAGTTCAGGACAGAATAGGTTTTTCTGAAGATTAGCCTAAATTGGCATGGCCTAAATTTTCAGTTGCTAGCGAGCCAAAACTTCCCATAATGCGGTGAGAAAAATTTTGGTTTCATTATTTTGTATTCCAACTATTTGGTATACATAGATTTGAATTTGTGATTATTAACACTTTTTAGTGTTTCTAATAAAAATGTTCATAATTCAATCTTCCTTATTTTATTGTTGTAACTATCGAATTATTCAAATAAAAAATCGTACTTTAGCCTTTGTACATTTGTTAAGTGGTTCCAATTTTGTCTATATATAAATATTATCAATTTTGTCTGACTTTTAAATTAATACTACTCAATTATTAATTCTGTCAATTTCATCTTCTAACTTTGTTATTAAAAGTTGATTTGATAAACAAGAGAAATATTACAGTAAAATCACTGACTTAAAAATTTTTCTTTTCGAGGAGAATAAATTTTTTTTATTGACATAAATATATTTAATAGCTCATAAATTTAATAGCAAGGAAACAGAGTACCATAAAATTAATAGATCATAAATACATGTCCTTTCACAATACCTGCCTGCTTGCATTGACATGTCCAAAATTTCTGATTAACGTTTCCTGTTACATGACATACAACCAAACAATATAGGGAGCGGTTCTATATTGTTCGTTGAAATGCCAAACCATTTATGCATCTTTTGACTTACGTACCCTACTGATTGGAGTAACTTAATTAGGCCTCAACGGTATATACGGTGATATCACCAATTAAAAAAAAAAAAAACGTTGATATCATTACTAAACATTTTGAGAAACTACACTCAATTTTGTAGGACCTAAACATGTCTAATCATGGAACACTTTCAAAGGGCCATAAATTTAGTCTTGGTCTTCGGGATAAAACCAATATAATATTTCACGCGTACTTTTTTTTGGGAGAATATTTCGTGCGTTAGAAGCTGCCGTTTTCGAATCATGAACATTGCACCAAATTTCAGTCAAAAAAAAAAAAAAAAAAAAAAAAAAACCAATTGCTTCTTTTGTGTAATATTCTTTGTTTAATAATATGCTAGTTCATCTGTTTACTTGTTTAGCTTAATGGGGATGGTCTTGAGTGACTCTCGAAAAGTGAAAGTTTCATGTCCTTTATTATTACATTTTTTTTTAAATTAAAAGGGTAAAAAGAACTATTAACTGTGTTACTTTTATTCATTGTATTCGTAGTTTTTGATAGTTTATTTATCTAAAGTTTATTAAAAGATATAATTTTTTAGTAATTTTATATTTTATGTATAGCAAAAAGTTAAGAATTAGCTTATTTTCAAAAAAAGATAATTCCGCTAAACTAAAAAAAAAACTAAGGCAAAAAACAAAAAGCTAAAAGCTATTTAGTTTTTCCCAAATAAATACCTAGTAGCTTATCTACTCGCTGATAAACTAATGTTTAACCTTCTCAAAAAATAAACTAATGTTTAAGGGAGCGCTTCTAAACCAAGATAAGGAGGCAGAAGCACGCCTTCAGTCAATTTGAGCCATTATCTCACTTTAACTCCATCTAGAAAATAATATTTCAGGCAACGAGAGGCAAATACTCTATTCGTCTTAATTTATTTGTCATTTATCTTATTTTGAGATGTTTCAAAATATTGTCTTGTCTCTAAATTAAAAATCATTAATTGACTAATATTCTTATAATGCCCTTTTTTTTTTTAAATTTCCATAACTATTTTTAATAAATTTATTTAAAGGTAGTTTTAAAAACTTATATATTTTATGCAGTAAACAAGACAATAAATGACATTTTCTTAAAATGTTGGATTTTTGAAATAGGACAAAAAATTGAAATGGAGGGAATAGTTTTTAAGTTGAGTTAAACTCTGATTATCACCCCCAAAGCCTTGTTAATTTCTTGATCAATAATAAGAACTGATCTCATCTTGGCACCCACCATTATTAATTATACTAAAAAACGATATTGAAATATTATTTTTCATTTACACTTCCCTTTGATTATAGGAATGCTACGAATTTCTATAATTTCAATTGGTTATAGTTTTTTGTCCTCACCAAATAATCTCAATTTCTGTTAGTGAGTTGACGATAGAGACTAAATTGACTATAAATTAAAAATAATATGAATCAAATTAACGGTGGCCCTAAAATGTAAAAAAAAAAAAAATCATTTAATTTAGTTTAAATGCATTGTAGCAATTAATTTTTTTATTATATATAATTGTATGAAATTATTCAGAACTTTTTTTTTTCTCTGTTTTGTTAATTGTGGAACTAGTTATATTGCACGCCCTGTTTGGATACTAAGAAAATGAAGGGAAACTAAAAGAACCCAAAACTATAAGTCTAGAGACATGACATAATTCACGTTAACCACTAACATTACTTTTTTATCCATCATAACAACTTTTCACCTAAAATTTGTTAAAAAATTATTGTGAACTTGACATTACTCATAAATATATAATATGCAAGATAATAGACCTATAACTTAACCAATTCACTACCCAATATATATATATATATATATATATATATATATATATATATATAAATACAAATTAAAATAAATAACGCAATACAAGCAACAATAGTGTATATTACATACATAATAATTTTTTATAACCATATATATTCTTCTTATTATTATTTTTTATTATTATTGTGGGGGTGAAAGCTCTTGAATAAACATTTGCTCAAATAGACCAATACCTTAGTGACATCTTGATCACCATATTCATTGTATTTCTCTTTGACAAGCAGTCTCGTGCGCATGAAGGTTTCTTCTTTGTAGATCTTGAAACTTTGCTCAAATTCTTGAGCCTTCAATAGTTCTTCAATCTTCAAGGTCTCATTGGTTCTTTGAACCTTGTAATGTTTTTTTATCCTCATGACGTCATTTGATTCTAGAACCATTAAAATTGTTGGCGCTTGCATCTTGGATTCTTGGATCACCGACATTTGGATTTCCAATTCTTGAATCATACATTCTTGAATGGAAGCCACCATTGGTGCATCAATAATTGGTTCTTGGAAGATCATCATCACCTTCTTTGTTGGTTCTTTAGACTAAACTTCAAGGGCAGCGTACACATGTATATCATTATCCACTTTGACACAAAAATCAACATCCTGGCTTGCAACAACAATAGTAGATTCTTGGAACTTGATTTGTTCTTCGAATTTCATTGAATTAAGAGATTGTAACTCCTCTTTCATCATGTTCTCGAGACCTTCTTGCAATCTCTAGAGCTCTTCATTCATGTCCTCGTTAGACTTAGCCAAGGTCTTGACCTTCTCTAGAACGACATTGTAAGATTTATACAAAGTCTTGACATCCTCTGAAATTTTTTTCACCATTTGCAGTAATTCTTTCCAAAGTTCTTTTCGGTCACATTCGTCTATATTAAGATTGATGGCTCTGATACCAATTGTTAGGAACCCAATGGTTTCTAATGGGGATGGATAAAATTATAGAGAGATTGATGAGAATTGTAGGAAAATTGACTTAATTCGAGATAGTCACCCTCCATAGAGAGAGAGAGAGAGAGAGATGCACTAATACACTAATTCAAGGTAGTCACCCTCCATAGTTAATAGATCTCTTTGTACTTGTCCTATTCCATACTCTGTTGAAAATTTGACAGATAAGTGGTAGGTAGATGTCATTGCCTTCCAATTGTTTAAAGTTGGTCGTCCAATGATGACATTGTAGGAGGACAAACAATCTATGACGAGAAAATTTACTTCCTTGGTTATTTGTTGTGGATACGCTCCCACCATTATAGGTAGAGTAATAATGCCCACTGGTTGTACTTTCATTCCTCCAAATCCTACTAAGGGCGAATTTACTAGATGAAATTGATCTTGTCCAAGCCTTATCTACTAGAAGGCGGGGTAATATAGTATATCTGTTGAACTCCCATTATCTACCAACACCCTTCTAGTTGTGTAATTCGCAATGAGCAAAGTGATGACGATTGCATTGTCATGTGGATGATGGACCCTTCCAACATCATCATTTGTGAAATTAATGGCTTGCTTGTTTGCCCCCTTCGTCCTTGGAAGTCGTCCAGAGAGTTGGACGTTTTGCACCACTTTCAAGTTGGTCTTCCTTGACTCGGAAGATTGCCCTGCTGAAGTTCCTCCTACATTAACTCTTATTTCCCCAAGTGGGGGTCGTGATGGCTCTTCTACCTTTCCTTTAAACTTCTTGTCCTTGTGATCTCGTCCAGGGAAATTTCTCGACTTTCCTTATCTGATGAGATTTTCAATTTGCTGCTTCAAATCATAGCATTGGTCCGTGTCGTGCCCATGATCTCTATGGAAGTGACAATACTTGTTCTTATTGCGCTTATTAGGATCCCCCTTTATCTTCTCTGGCTACTTCAAGGATGGGTCATCCTTGATCTGCATAAGCACTTGGTCAAGCGAAACATTCAAAGGCATGTAATGCTGACTTCTTCCTAAAGACGAACTTGTCTTCTTGTTATCTCTATCAGATGCTTAAGTTAGTTTTTCTCTCTAGAACTCAAGAATTTCAACTTTAAGGAGTGGTGGAAACTTTCCTTCATTTGATATGGATGAGTCCTTTTATAGTGAGCCTTGGAGCGGCTATTTGTTTAGTAACTTCCTCAACGTGGATGGAAGTTGAAAGGTTCAGACTTAACTTCCTCAATTGCTATAGAAGTTAGAAGGTTCATTCTTATCTTCTACAACTGCTATAGAAGTTAGAAGGCTTAAACTTATCTTTTACAACTACTATTAGAAGTTAAGAACTTAGTGGGAAGTTAAGGCGATGAGTGAGGATTTTGTTCATAATTTGTAATAGTAGAATGTGGTCCGAGTTTTAAGCTTTTGGATATAAACTTATTCTGAAAATTTCTAAGTGTTGGGGTCGTCTAAGTGCTTCCCTGATGGACGACCTTCTGACGGTGGACAACCTTCTTATGCTGGGTTAACATTTTGCTTCTGGATATGGACGAAGTAGAGATAGTACAATTTTTGGTTCACCATCATATATATCATCCTTTGTTAGACCCAAGGTCCTCAATTTCAACGGGTAACCAATATTAAATACCAAACTACCATAAACTTAGGAGTCTTACAATCAGATCTTTACATGAATAACACTTATTATATAACCTTTGTTCTAGAATACACAATGTGGCAAGCTTTGGATTTAATATATCTATCCCAATGAAAACGTAAAAGCCATCTACATGAATTGAGATTTAAAGCCATGAGTTTGTTCTTGAATACAAACCGTAGGCAACTAACTTAATAGTGTAAATCATATTCTAGGAAATATCCCTTTAACAATTTACACACCACTAACGTTTCCATTATAAAATTATAACCTTTTTTCTTTG
>JAGHPS010000861.1:0-25238 GCA_020976635.1 Castanea crenata
GATCCAGGTGCGACACCTAAGGACTAACCTTCCCACTCCACGACCTTTCTCAATACTAACAAACATGCGTACTAAGATATATTTTGTCTGTTCATTTTTGTTTATGGCTGCGTGAATCTAACCATACTGCGCTTCTTTGTTTTCTTTTTCCCTGCAGATAAGCAAAACGTGCGCCCCCGTTTGAGCCACTGCAACGTTGCCGACCTGAACCGGATACTTCGATCCGAGGTGTTTGTTAGCGCAGACAGACAGCTCCGAGCCGCACACTTGATCCTGGGATACGAGCCCATATCCTCGGACTTCCAGGAGATAGACAACGCTATAGTAGCCGGTGACCGACGACGAAGGAGGATCAACGTTGCCCGGCCACATTTTCTAGACGACCACGACCTTCCAGACACCCCTCAAACCATTCTTTACCTACAACCCGTAGCAGCCATTCCCCTCGCCATCCACTCCGAAGTAGCTGCTATCCCAGAAGAGCAGGTCTCTTCCTCTCACACATTAGACGACGAGATAGACCAATTCCAACTCGAAGAATACAACGAACCTCGAGGGAATCAGTTTGTCGTGCTTTCTGACGAGGAGGAAGATACTGCCGAGGCCTCTGGAATTGCTGGGCTCGTAGTTGCACTCCCAGAGGTTGACTCTACGGACACCATGGACAGAATGAAGGACCTTCTTACCGATAGAGGCACAAAGGTCAAGGCGAAGAAAACAGGGGCCACCCAAATCCAACAAACTCTGCCACTTCCCCCTCCTCCAGCTGAACCAAAGATTCCAGCCGAGGACCCCAAGAAAAAGAGAAAGGGGGAAGATGAAGGGGCGACCAACAAGGGCCCGAAGAAACCACGCAACCAACCTCCACCGGCTCAGCAGCAAAAACAGGACAAGGGCAAAGGTAGAGCCCGTTCAGTTGAGAGCGGGGAGATTGGGGTGGTAGTTGAGGTGCGCAGGGCACCAACCACCTGGTCCCCTGACTTAAAACTGGATGGCGCTCCTATCTCGTGCCAGTCCAGCATAAGGGCGGTTCAACAAGGCCATGCCCACCACTTGGCCGAGGTGCTGGAACGTCCTCTTTTGCTGCCCAAGGACATGGAGTCCTTGGAAAAAATGAGCCAGCCTCAGCTCTTCCTTGCTTTGAAGAGGGACTTGGCGCTGGTACGTTTTTTTTTTTTTTTGTTTCTTCTCATGAAGAGTTTACTTTCAACGATATCTATGAGTTTTTGTTGTATTTCACCCCGCTACACTTCACTGCAGGCTGTTCAAGAGGTCTTCGTAGCTGAAAAGTTTATTGAAGATGCTCGAAAGAAGGCCAGGGCCGAGATGGAGGTCAGGTTGGAGACTGAGAAGTCTCTGGGGACAGCCATTGCCGAGAACGAGAAGCTGCTCTCGGAAGTGGCTAATGTAAAGAGAGAGAGAGATGGTGCTAGGTCAAGTCTCAAAACTATGGAGACTCAAATAGAAGGACAACGCAAGCTCCTCCATGAAAAAGATGATGAGATTGCCCAAGCTCAAAGGGAACGCTCGGATTTGGAGAAGGAAGTTGCGCTGCTGAAGAGAGAAGCCAGCACATTTCAGACTTCTTTACAAGCTGCCAAACAGGAAAGCTATCAGGAAGGGGTGGCCAACACCGAGGAGCAGCTGACCGAGGCCTTCGCGGCTTTGTGCCGTGAATACTGCCAAAAGGTCTGGGGGGAGGCGTTAAATGCAGCTGGAATTCCCCCCTCCTCGGAGCTGAGGAAGTCCGAGAACGTCTGGATTCCGCTGGAAATCCAGGAGATCGAGGACGCTCCTGCTGCCACTCCTACTCCTGACTCAACCTTACCGGAGCTGCCCCAGGTGGTCCTACAGCCCGTCCTAGATCCTACAGAACCCTTGGGTTCCAACAAAGAACAGGAAGCTGTTGTGGATGCCGAGAAGGTCAGAGCAGATAAAGGGAAAAGTGTTCTTTCCCCTTTTGAAGTGGAGCCGAAAAAGACTGAAGGTCCGAGCACTTCTCATGTGGACCCTCCTTCTGAACCTTAGGGCTTCTTAGTCTTGATCCTTGTACTTACTCCCTTTTGTAATACTTATTATGCAATTTATGTAAAGAACAATTTTCATATATCTTTGTATTGCATTGTGTTTGTTTTTACTTCCTTTATTTTGTATTGTTTTATGGAAATTTATTTGAGTAAACAAATCCAACTACAAAGGTTATCCACTTATGACCATATGCATTTTATAAAGACTTAACAAAAAGATCACGTAGTTTGAAATATCACTAATCACCAAAGACTTCAAGCAACAATTAGACCTCTGCAACATATAACATTTGTTGGTGGTATGATGCAAGATTCGAAGACCATATATTTAGTTTACAATTAGAAGGACAAACTTTAGGTCTGAGGTAATGAACAACAAAGCGCTACGTCCTAAGAACAACAAGAAGTCAGTCTTGGGCTAAGTAGTAGATCTTATCCATTTGCATGGTTCTGTTTTTAATTGAATGTGAAGCCCCCATATCGTTCCTTGCATCACTTTAATTGACACTTTCCTGGCTTGATAAGAAATTATATTCAACCAAGTTTACAACCCGAGGACTAGATGAAACCAGTCTTTCCTTTGATCCTTTAGATCATCTATTCCGTGATAACTTGAAAAACGTTAATTTTCATAAGGTTGGTGATCCGAGGACCACACTTAACCAAATTTCTGTCTGATTCTTAAAATTTCTTACTTCAAATGTTAATTTTCCCAAAGTAGGAGGTCCGAGGACCCGGCATAACTGAGGTTATGTTTAACAAATGATAAGACATCAATTTCCACAAGGTTGGTGGTCCGAGGACGACACTTAACCAAGTTTCTGTTTGATTCTTAAAATTTCTTACTTCAAATGTTAATTTTCCCAAAGTAGGAGGTCCGAGGACCCGGCATAACTGAGGTTCTGTTTAACAAATGATAAGACATCAATTTCCACAAGGTTGGTGGTCCGAGGACGACACTTAACCAAGTTTCTGTTTGATTCTTAAAATTTCTTACTTCAAATGTTAATTTTCCCAAAGTAGGAGGTCCGAGGACCCGGCATAACTGAGGTTCTGTTTAACAAATGATAAGACATCAATTTCCACAAGGTTGGTGGTCCGAGGACGACACTTAACCAAGTTTCTGTTTGATTCTTAAAATTTATGTTGCTGGGAAATTCATGAAACATCAATAATTTTTGAGTAAGCACAATCGGCAACAAACTTTATTAATAGTAATACCTTCGTAGGTTATTTACATTCCACGGTCGTGGTACAACATTTTCATCTAAATCAGCTAGCCGATAAGATCCTATTCCTGCTACTGAATTAATACGATAGGGACCTTCCCAATTGGGTCCTAGCTTACCCCAAGCTGGGTTCTTAGCTGTGCCCACAACCTTTCTTAAAACAAGATCACCAGGTGCCAAAGGCCTCAGCTTCACATGGGCATCATATCCCCGTTTAAGTTTTTGTTGGTAATAAGCCATCTGGACCATAGCTGCCTCACGTCTTTCTTCAAGTAAATCTAGACTTGTCTCCAAGAGACTGTCGTTGCTCTTAGTATTAAATGCACTCGTTTTCAGGGTGGGAAAACCAGATTCCAGAGGTATTACCGCCTCGGCGCCATAAGTCATAGAAAATGGCGTTTCTCCGGTGGACCTACGCGGTGTGGTTCGATATGTCCACAAAACGTGAGGGAGTTCTTCTACCCATCTTCCCTTCGCATCATCCAACCTTTTCTTCAACCCATTGACTATGACCTTGTTAACGGCCTCGGCCTGGCCGTTTCCTTGAGGATAGGATGGGGTGGAGTACCTGTTTATGATACCCATATCACCACAATACTGCCTAAAGGCGTTACTATCAAATTGAACACCATTGTCAGATACAAGCGTGTGTGGTATGCCGAATCTAGTAACAATATTTTTCCAGATGAACTTTTTGGAATCAACATCCCTAATACTTGCCAGGGGCTCGGCCTCAACCCATTTGGTGAAATAATCGGTTCCCACTAAAAGCCATCTTTTGTTGCCTACGGCCCTCGGAAATGGCCCAACTATATCTAGTCCCCACTGCGCGAAGGGCCAAGGGCTGGAAAGGGGGTTAAGAACTCCTCCAGGTTGATGGATATTAGGGGCGAACCTCTGGCATTGATCACACTTTTTGGCATAATCTTGAGCCTCCCTTTGCATATTGGGCCACCAGTAGCCCTGAGTCAAAGCTCTGTGGGCCAAGGATCTTCCCCCAGTGTGGCTGCCACAAATCCCTTCGTGCAGCTCTTCCAGAAGCCCTTCGGTTGAGTCTGGGTGTACACACAACAAGTACGGTCCTGAAAAGGATCGTTTATATAGCTTCTGGTCCTCGGACAGCCAGAAACGTGGTGCTTTACGGCGCACCTTATCTGCTTCCGATTTGTCCTCAGGGAGAACATCACTCCTAAGAAAGGATATCAGCGGATCCATCCAACTATGCCCAGGCCGTATGAGATGAATGTGGGGCGCATTGGCGGCGACAAGAGAGGGTTCTAGTAAATCCTCGATGAGGATCACCCTGGGTAAGATTTGAGCCGAGGTCGTTGCCAGCGTGGCCAAGGAGTCGGCATGAGTGTTTCCAATCCGAGAGATGTGAACCAAGACAAAGGAATTAAACTCAGCTTGTTGACGTTTGACCTGGGCCAAATACTCCTGCATTCGTGGATCTCTAGCTTCCATGGTTCCCATAACCTGTCCGACCACCAACTGAGAGTCCGAGAAGACGCAAATGTCTTTCCCCCCCATCATGTGCACCATTCTCATTCCCACCAAAACCGCTTCATACTCAGCCTCATTATTAGTGGCCGAGAACGCCAATCTCATTGATTTTTCGAAGATAATTTCCTCGGGGGAGATAAGAACAAGTCCGACACCAGATCCTCTTTGATTGGCAGCTCCATCCATGTACACTTTCCAGATCGGAGACATTGTAGCTGTGACCACACCCACTGACTTTTCACCCACAGGGAAATCTCCTAGAGCTTCTTCCAACAATGGCTCAGAAAACTCCGCCACCAAATCGGCGAGGACCTGACCCTTCACCGAGGTGCGAGGCTTGTATTTAACATCAAAAGCCCCCAGAATGGTCCCCCACTTCGCTATTCTCCCTGAGTAGTCGGCGCTGCGAAGCACTGCCTTGAGAGGCAGTTGAGTCAACACGACCACTGTATGGGACTGAAAATAATGCGGAAGCTTTCGGGTAGCATGAACAATGGCCAGGAGTGCTTTTTCCAAGGGTAAATAACGCACCTCGGCGTCACCCAGAGATTTGCTAACATAATAAACCGGTCTTTGTACCCCGTTATCTTCCCTTATCAGGACCAGGCTGACCGCGTGGACGGCCACTGCCAGGTAAGCAAATAAAATCTCATGTGCCTCTGGACGAGAGAGAATAGGCGGCTGAGAAAGATAATGCTTCAGTTGCTGAAAAGCCAACTCGCAGTCCTCGGACCACCTAAACCCTTTCCATTTGTTCAACAGCTGGAAGAAAGGACGACAGCGATCGGCCGACCGAGATATGAATCGATTTAAAGCGGCTATCATTCCGGTTAGCTTTTGAATCTCCTTTGGGTTCCGAGGAGACTGCAAATCCTGAATAGCCTTGACCTGGGTTGGATTTACCTCTATTCCTCTATGTGTAATCATATACCCCAAGAACTTTCCTGACCCCACTCCAAAGGAGCACTTGGAGGCGTTGAGGCGCAACCTGTACTTTCTTAGAATTTGAAAAGTGTCAGACAAATCCTCTATATGTGAGAGTATTGATTTGCTTTTCACCACCATGTCGTCTACGTACACCTCGATGGTTTTCCCCATCTGCTGCTCAAACATTCTGGTCATCATCCTTTGATAAGTAGCCCCAGCATTCTTCAACCCGAATGGCATGACAGTGTAGTGGTAATTTCCTATTGGAGTGATAAAAGCCGTCTTCTCTTGATCCTCTAATGCCAGGGGAATCTGATGGTAACCCTGGAAAGCGTCCAAAAAGCTCATCCGAGGATGTCCGACAGTAGCATCCACCAACTGATCAATACGCGGCATGGGGAACGAATCTTTGGGACAGGCCTTGTTCAGGTCCGTGAAGTCCACACATACCCTCCACGTTCCATTCTTCTTCTTGACTACAACGGTATGAGCCAACCACTCAGGGTAGAAGACTTCTTTGATAGCCCCTGCCTTCTTAAGCTTGGCCACCTCTTCCTTCACGGCCTCAGAATGTTCCTTGGAGGAGCGCCGAGGTGGCTGCCTTCTTGGGGCAATGGCTGAGTTAACATTCAAGTGATGACAAATGAAACTCGGATCCACCCCTGGAGCCTCGTTGGGATCCCACGCAAAGACGTCAACATTTGTCCTCAAAAATTCGATCAACTCCATCTTCTCCTGGTATGGTAAAAGCGTACCGACTTGGAAAAACCTCTCCGGGTCGTCGGCCACTGGGAACTTCTCTAATTCCTCACAACGTGTTTCCTCTCCTGGCAGCACTCCTGATGCGTCAGGTGACGTTAACTGCTATAAACCTTTGGTAAAGGAAACCGAAGGGTCAGCCTCCGTTTGGTGCAACACTGCAGCTGATATGCACTGCCTAGCCACCGACTGGCTGCCGAGGATTTCTTCAACACATTTCCCCGAAGGGAACCTGACCTTGACGTGTAAGGTAGAGGAGACAGCCCCCAACGCATGCAACCAAGGCCTAGCGAGGATGGCCGTATATGGAGAGTATGCGTCTACAACGATGAAATCCACCTCTACCGTTTCTGAACCGGATTGAACGGGCAAACGAATTTGTCCTCTCGGCATCACAGATTTGCCTTCAAAGCTTATAAGGGGCGAATCATAAGGAGTCAGGTCCTCCGCCCTCAATCTTAGCCCCCTATATAGATCAGGGTACATGATATCTGCACCGCTGCCCTGGTCTATCATCACCCTCCTCACGTCATAATTTCCTATCCTGAGGGTGACCACGAGGGCATCGTCATGGGGCTGAATAGTTCCAACCTTATCCTCTTCGGTAAATCCCAAAACAGGCAAAATGACCTTCGGCCTCTTCGGCCTACTACCTTCCCCCCCGGCCTGAGAATGAGAGACTGCCATCACCCTAGTCGGGCCTGACCCTGTCCTGCCAGGTGCTGCGAAGATGACATTGATGGTTCCCAATACTGGCCGAGAGGAATTGTTCCTCTGATTGTTAGAGGCAACCTGATTGCCCTGCGCGGAAGACTGACACAAATGCTGCTTTAACTTTCCCTCACTCACAAGCTGCTCCAAGTGGTTCCAAAGGGTCCTACAGTTCTCGGTGGTATGGCCCACATCCTGATGGTATTGACAGAAACGGTTTTGATTCCTCTTCGCGGGGTCGCCTGCCATCTTCCCAGGCCACTTAAAGAAAGGCTCTTTACGAACTTTCTCCAATAATTGATGCACTGGCTCTCGGAATACTGTATTTACAGCTTGAGGTGCTGCTAAATTGGACTGTCCGAAGTTGTCTCTCCTCGGTCTACTATTATTATACCGGTCCGACCTGAAATCCCTTCTTTCCTGCGGGATAACCTTCTCCTTCCCCTTTCCTTGCTGTTGGTCCTCCTCTACCCTCTTATACTCGTCAATGCGATCCATAAGGCGACGTACACTACGGACAGGTTTTTTCGTCAGAGACTTCCTCAAGTCGTGGTCTGTAGGAAGACCTACCTTAAATGTATTCAACGCCACTTCATCAAAGTCGCCATCTATCTCGTTAAACATCTCCCAGTAACGATCAGAGTATGTTTTTAGCGTCTCTCCCTCTTTCATGGTCATGGATAACAGCGAGTCCAATGGCCGAGGGACTCTGCTACAGGTAATAAATCGTGAGGCAAATGACCTAGTCAACTCCCCAAACGATCCTACGGACCGTGACTTGAGGTCGTTGAACCACCTCATGGCAACAGGTCCCAAGCTAGAGGGGAAGACTTTACACATCAGCGTCTCGTTGTGAGAGTGTATGGCCATTCTCTGGTTGAAGTGGCTCACGTGCTCCACCGGATCAGTCCGGCCATTGTAGATGGTAAAGGTGGGCTGAGTGAATCTCCTGGGAAGTCTCCCCTTCTCAATCCTCCGCGAAAACGGAGATTTAGAGAGTTGGTGCAACGCCCTGCTCATAGCATCGTTGCCTAGGCCCCTAGAAGGAACCCTTTTGCGCTTGCGGGTTGGCTGATCGTCCTCCCCACCAGAGGACGCTGAGCTGGGGGATGAGTGCGTCCCTGTGCTGTAGCGGCCTTCCCCATCTTCATCAGAAGAAGGACTGGACAAGGACGGTGAAGACCTACGTCTGGCGCGACGCAGCTTCCTCTTCAAAAGATTAATCTCGTCCTGCATGGCTCTAGAACCATCATCATGAGTGCTGCTAGCCCCACGTGAAGCATGGCTACCCCTTGGGTAGTCTGAATGGACGCTCCCTTCACGATCCCTTCGACGTTCCAGACGCTCAAAATGATCTTCCGGTTGCGATCCCTGAGACTCTGCATGGTGACCACCTAAGCCTGCCATGATATTCCTACCTTTTCTAGACTAGATTTCCCACAGACGGCGCCAATTGTAAGTGCACAATTGCACCTGGCCCCAAGAACAGTTATGGGCTCAGGCCCAATGAGCCTTAAACAATACGAATTTGTAGAGTGTGGGCTTGAAACCCAGGTTAGAAGAGTTTAAGGGTTCTAGGGCAAGTCAAAGATTATCAATACGTAAAACAACAAGGAGTATTGCAACTCAACCTCCTCGGACGTAAGCCGAGGATTGTTCTTATATTATCTTTGTTCTCTTTCTTTCTCTTTTGATTACAAAAAAATGGGAGCCCCTTTTTCTGTTCCGGGTCTCCCCTTAAATACTCATCTTTTTAATCCCTAATACACGTGTTGCCCTATCTCCCCCTTAGCCTAGATATTTCTTTTCTCAGTGCCTTTGAATAGTAACCAGAAGTTTCCCTTCCACTGTTCAGATGTCACTTCCTCATTAATGCGGCTAAGGTAGTAGGTGAAAGGTCTTTAATGTGGAGGCAGCAGCCTTTAGTACTTTTCAAACATCGGAGCTTCTAGGACATCCAGGGGTTCACCCCTCTTAACCGTTGGTCTCCATCATGTTGTTTATGTGCTGTTATGATAACGTTACTGATTCTTCTATGCCCATCTGAGAGTAAAATCAACCTCGGATTGGTCCTCGGGTCCTCGGCACATGAGCAGGCCCGCGGCACTACAAAATTTACAAATCAAGGATAGGTCGGCCTTACTTAGAGTGGCCCAAAGGCCCATATACCTGTTAGGACCTTTTTACTCCCCACAATTCATAAAACCCACAATATCAATCTTTTTATACCAAACAATAAACACCAAAAGAATACTAAAGATCAAATTAAGTTTACCATTCATCTGATTATAATCCACTACAAAATCAAGATGATAATAACTCTACTCTATATGTCCCATTCTAGATATAGGAGAATGATTATAGTGAATTCTGGTTATGAAAAGTTTGGTTTGGGCATTTCATCAAATACTTTGAGAGGAATTAAGTGAACAATAAAAAAGGAGAATTTCGAGGATTCTCGTCGCCAATGGCAACATCTTCCTCTCTAATTATCAATATTTGAAAGAAATAAAATTATCTTAAGCCAAAATGAACAAAATTTTGAAGCAAAGTTTAGGGTTTTAGAGCAAAACCCTATCCCTCTGCTTTTCTCTATGTCAACTTTTTCCCTCCGAATTGAACTTAAAATCGGCTATCTGATATAATGGGCTCAGATAGGTACTAATAGGAAGAAAAAAAAAATTGTAGTAATTTTGGGCTGGGCTTGATCCTATATAGGGCTATTGTGGGCTTAGGCTCGGTATTGCACAGCCCATTAGATGATTTTTTTAAAAAAACTATTTACTAACTATAAACTAGCCTCCACATGTGCTCCACACCTGCGATGAGGCTCTTTTTTTTTTATATATAGTTTAATGTAATTTTTTCAATTTTAAATTATCTATTGTTAGCAAGGTTACATAGGAAAGGATTTTCTCAAATTTAGGATTTGAAACAGAGTAAACTGCTGGGTTTAGTGTGTACTAGAATAATAAATAAACAACAAGCAACAAAAATGCTAGAACAACAACTAAACCCACAACTTTTGTTATAATTTGCCTATGTGACAAGTTGTGCGTGGTGGAGTAAAAGTGGTGGATCCACAACTCCGTCACTCATAACTCGCCTCATGAACAAGTTGTGGCAAAGTCAAATTATGATAAATGAAATGTATTGATATTTAGAAAAAATAAATTAATTAAATGAGAGCATGCTCAAAGGCTAGTATTATTGAACAAACAAATATTTTGAAATTTAATGGTTATAAAACTACTTATCTATAATCTATACTTTATATAAAACCAAACAAGCATGACTTTTAGTTGGTTTCAAAATATGTTGACACCAAAGTTTTAAGGTTTCATAATTTTACATGTCATTATTTTAATATAAACTTTTTAATTGAATTTAAATTCAATATTATATTTAAACCATTTATAAGAATATTTTTAGGTCATTTTTTTTTTAAATGGTAGAATAGATAGTTCCATATAAATACAATCATAATAAATGCATATAAATAATTATCATAATTAATTATCAATTTCATATTTAAGACCTAAAAAAATTTATAGTTTGCTAAAATTTTCTTTACATTGCACGAATTACCAACTAGAATATGTGTGTTTGTGTATCTGAATATGTTTGACTTTTTTTTTTTTTTTTAATCTCATAATATTTTTCCACGTAAGCTTTTAAGCGAAGCTATCAAATTGGTTTTTGTGTAGATAGGGTTCAAACTCCATATTTCTTATTGTAGAACAAATGATTTTACTAGTTGAGCTTACTAGAACAGTAGAACCCACGGCATATAAGCATTTAAGGCCTATTTTTATTTAGAGAAATAATAATAAGGCTTTATAATTTTACACATCGTTATAATATTATATTTTTAATTGATTTTAATTTCTATTCTATATTAACCCTTCATTAAAACTTTAACAAATCATATTTTCTTCAAATAGTAGAATTTACAATTCCATATAAAAACACAGTCACAATTATTAAATTTTATATTTAGACAAAAATAAAAGGCGTAAAGAATATTTTGTCATAATCAATATAAAATCGATAAAAACATTTGATTTGTGGTTGACCTTATAATATTGTGTTATATATATAAAAGCTTTTGAGACCTCACAATTTTACATGTCATAGTTTAATCATTTTTTTTGGAGGAAAAGTTTAATATTCTTCTTAATTGAATTTAAATTTTATTCCATATTTAAACCCTTTATTAGAATCTTAGTGAACCATATTTTCTTTAAATAGTACTCAGTATAATTCCATAGATATACACAATCATATTTTTAAGTGAAGAATTCTCTTATCATTGTTGTTAATGTAACAAAATCTGGAGAATTCAAATGTACAACTACCTAGAAAGAGCTGAAATGTAAGCAAGCTGAAGTCCCTTAGGTGGAAATTGATGGATATGTTTTACCCTAAACGTCCCAAAACATTTCTTTTAGGCTGGCTATTGGTGTATTATGTTATGCAGGAACTGAATTGAGCAATTGTCTAGTCTCCTATGCAAAATTTCATTCGGATGTGAGGATTTTTTAGTTTTGGGCCTGCCAGAACCTTAATGAAAAGAATCTTAGAGCAACTGTGTAAGTTAACTTGGTGAATTACTATATATATATATGTGTGTGTGTGTGTGTGTGTGTATTTTTTTTACTAAAACTATAAACCATATTTGGCTCTAAAGAAATGCCAAGATTGAAGTGGGTGATATTGGAACTTAGGGGAGAGGAAGATATAGTAACAAGTATAAAAAAGGCCCTATCTTTGAACTGGAGCTTATCATATGAAGGATCTATTTGGATGTGATTTGGAAACCTAAAAGTGCATTTTTAAAACCCAAAAGGCTGTTTCACAACAACTCTTCATAGTTCTTTTACAAATGTTCATTTTAAACCCAAAATGTTTTTACAACAACTTATACAAATGCACTTGAAGTACTATTCTTTTTTTCTTTTTTCTTTTTTTGAGATAATACCCGAAGTACTTTTAAGTGTAACTCTACTAAAATAAGAGAATAGGTCCAAATGATGTTGCATACATGTGTAATTGTGTGCTCTGTTTTGTAGTTTTCCAGTTTGTGGTGAGTTTTCTTTGTTTTGTTAGGCGAAGTTGTTGTAGTGTGTCTTCAACAATTAACCCATCCTTTCCTTGAAGGGTCGTAAGTGTAATCGTATAAATAGTGACGTCAATGTTTAGATAATTTAATAATTAACGTGAATTTGACCAAAATAGATAATGCATAGTTATATGAATCTCTCGTAATGGGATAGCATTAGAACAAAATATGTGTGTATGTTTGTATACATTTGATTTTTATTACATATCATTTAAAATCCAAATAGAATTCACTATTTAATTACAATAAAACAACTTAAACACTAAAATAAATTATATTTAAAATTATTTTAGGTATTTCCTAATGAATTATAATTGAATTAGAGTCCTGCCTAAGGACACAATTATGTTTTTCTTTTCTTTTTAAATTTTTTTATTAACAAACAAACACACACACAAGAAAGAGAAACTCAGGTTCTAACACAAAGGTACACTACAAACTTCACTCAAAAGTTTTGACAACTTTTAAGGAATAGTGAGATAAGATATACAATATACAATATACTTTCTTAAGCAATGTGAGACAATTAAAATATCAAATAATGAGATATAATGCACATCTTTCAAAAATAAAAACACACTAAGTTTTTTTTTTTTTTAAAAAAAAATTTGTACTTACAAATACATTATTAGTTATGAGTTTTTCTTTATATTTGTGGGGGTGATAGGCCCAGGAGTACATATTTATGTATCTATTGGGCCTCTGGCCCAATCTGAGGACATTAAGTAGTTCGAGGACAGGAAAAATATCTTCTTAAGGATCCATATTGGTAAGTGAAGGGGTGAAGTCTGATCAGGATCGTCCAAGAAGGTGGTTTGAGGAGGAATATGTCCTCAGCTGAGCAAAGTAGAGGTCGGGAGGTGTGGTTTGCCACCTAGAAGCAACTTTCCAAGAGATCATGTAAGTGAGGATATACATGGTAAGAGCACAGGACAAGGAAAGACTGTGAAATATCTAAAGGGAAAGTGCTACCACTGCATTGAATGCTCTGAAGCTAACTCTCTGGCCGTATTAATGAGGAAGTGATGCCTGTGCATCAGTGTGTAGCCTTACAGCTACTCCCAAAAGCTTAAGGGAGGTCTTGATGGGAAAGTATCCATACTAACAATCTGATCCATACGTGGAGGATAGAGAAAGGGGGAAAGGATGGTATAAAAGACGGAGGAAACCTTCAAAAGAGGAGGGGGGAGAAAAAAAGAAAGAAAACACAGTAGACCATAAAATAATATATGAATATAATAAGTATACTAGACATTATCAATTTAGCATATAAGCATATAAGCATATAAGCATATAATATGGAACCTTAATAAAACCATAAAATAATATATGCAACGACAACCCAATCCTATATTCAATATCCCTCAGCATAGAGTGAACATTAAATATTATGATTGATTGAGAACTATTCTCATTATTAGTGTTATCATAATAACTCTTATCAAACACTAATAATATGCCGTTTTAAATTTAACCTCTAAGTAATAATAGTAAGAACTTAGCATAGAGGATACTATAATACTTAGTCTAGTGTATACCATTATCTAGAATCATGTGTAGCCACATTTCCTCCCTTTAACAAGCTTAGTTTGTAGTACCATGATAAAACACCCTCTGCATGGAATGTAAAGCTCGAAGCTAAGACAAGGCATTTGATCAAACCACTATAAACCAAGAAATCCAATCTTGTAGGACCATGAAATAAATACTCTCTGCATGGAATGCTAAGCTCGAGACAAAGACAAAGTATATATTTCACACTACTATGAACCAACAATGGAGGCCATGAGATCCAACCCTTGTATCTCTCTCCCACTAGATGTTTTAGTATAAAGGTTTTTAAATATAAAATATGCATAAGCTAATTACACATAACCTTGCTCTTTATACATGTGAAAACACTTAAAAAAAATTCTGATATTCAGTCTTTCGATCGATCGAATGTGCCCCTCGATCGATCGAAAAAATTAAAAAATTCGAACTTGACCATTTGACTTATTTGATTGATACTTGATCGCCTCTCGATCGATTGAAACAACAAATTGAATCGATCGACTAGCAATCGAAAATCAATCAATTGAAAAAGCCTGATCACTGTTTCTCTCGATCGATCGAAAGTGATTTTCAATCGATTGAAACTCGTGAAACAAGAATTTCTAGATTTTCTCTAAGGCAGTTTTCAACGGGTTTTTATGAACAAACAGCCATCATATGAACATAAAAGACAAAGATTGATATCTAAACTGATTTCCACTGATTTTATATCCTTAAAGTTCAAATTAACATACTTAATATCAAACTTAAACAACATCATAACATCAATTTCAGTTTTCATCAAAACATAATTTCAATCATCAAGCAGAAAATCAATCAAATAACTTTCTACCATTATGAAATTATCATTCCTGATTCCAAAACTCACAAAACATGTTATGCAAATTGGAAAATGAAGACCGCTCTGATACCAATTGTAGGATAATAGGATTAAACATGGTTTGTATCTCATACAAAACATATGCAGTGGAAAATTAACGGATCTACTTCATTCACAATCGATAACATGCACTGTGTTAGTTTCATAATTCAAAAACAAGAGAGCGTACCTTGGAGCGATGAAATTCAAAACCAAAGATCAAAAGTTCTTGAGAACACTTTCAATCTTCACTCCAATTCCACTTTATGCCCAAGATGTGTGGTCTCTCAATCATTTATAAAGGGAGAATGTCAAAGTGTCTAATACTTCTTACACCACTTCGCAATAGTGTTTTTCAATTCTCTCTAGAAATTTCTGTATGTTTCTCCCTTTGTATCTAACTAATTATCTAATTAGACTGGCCTTTTGGGCCTTTCCAATTGGGCTTTAGTATGTGGCTTGGAGTGGGACCAAAAGGGATCAATAAGACCCTAGCTCCAATGGGCCTTGGACTTTTCTGTTAATTCTTGACAAGTCCAAAGTTATCATTAACTATATTTAATACCACTATATAAATATAGTTGCACTTTAGGCCTTATCTATAAATTATATCCCAAGACTGTATTGTAGATGCAACCCCTTCAAAAAATATTCGTAGTAATACAAAGTCATGAATGTAGACTGCCACTTTGTAAATTACTAGATCTTATCCTTGAGTACCTAGTTTAATCCTTTAAGTTATTCATCATATATTTATGAAATCCAATTTCATAAATATATACTCTAGCAAGAATTTACTAAAGTAGTTAGGTCTAACATTCTGAATAACAAAACCATTAAACTTATCTAAAGGGAATATTTTGTATCTCTATTAAAAGACTATGAATTTCATCTTGAGAATACATGTTCCATCAACACTAAATGTGGCTACCCAACATACTGAGGTTTTAACCGTTACCTTAGATCTCACTCCTGATATATCAAAGTAACCAACATTTCATGATCAGGTCCATTATTCTCTCAGGATTAAGAGTTCATGCCAATAGAAGTCGTGAGATTTATTATTCATTTGACAGTCGTTAAGAGAATAATAAATCTCACAACGGTCCAGTTCAATATGTCTTAACTCTTAAAACATATCAACATATCAACTAGAAATCTCCCCTTCCATGATCAAGACAAATTATCTTAATTGATATTTTATAGTCTTCACAAATGAAAAGCCCAATTTCATCACCGACTACGAACAACAATTCTGAGTTTACAAAGAACTTGTGATTTATATCTTCTGTGACTTTTCACATAAATCACATACTATGCATCTCATGGACTATGTGATAATGTCCCAATATTCATATTACCATTATTCCAGATAATAATAAAACAACTTTGATAAATACAACATTAAGTGATACATAATAACATAAATAGCATCATACAATAGGATTTAAGAGCACTAATCCTAACAGATTTGTTTACGAATGGAAAAAATCTCTAAGGCAAAAACCCCACCGGGTGATTTTAAGGTCACCACTCCCGAGAATCCACTATTATCACAACAAGTAGTTACAAGTAAAGGAATCCCAGTACCTTATACCAACCTACAGTTGAACCCTTACCCCAATACCTAATTGGACTTGTTCTGTGGTGACAATCTCTCATTTTCAATGCACGACTCCCAGTACGTGACTAAACAATTGCGCAGATCCCAATATGCAACTTCAATTACTAACTTGAAAAAGATGTTGGCTGCAAAATTCTTCAGTTCATCCTCACAATGAAGAATAAGAAGATGCTTGGTTACAAAACCCTACGGTGTAAAGATACAATAGCTTCTTCACAAAGAGATGAACTAGGACAAACTTTTTCTCCGGTCACAAATTGCTAAAACAGACTTTTGCTCAATGCTTGTGCAACTGTGCTTACTTTGACGGCCCTTAAAATAATCTTTTTATATGTCTAGGGTTATAAGAAAAGAAGGCCCCAAGATACATCCACGGATTAAAATCAAAACAGTACTGAAAAACTGTTTTTCTTAAATCTCAAAAGCTAGAGGTGTCGAGTAGTTGTCGAGCCACGGGGATGGAACAGCTTCTTAAAGCTCGATAGATGCAACCGTCGAGCTTTAATGAAGAGCACTTCTCAGCTTATTTCTTGAACAGACTTGCATGGCTTTAACACTTGATCTTGAAACTTTATTTCTTGAAGTATCAAAAATATCCTAGATCTATCCAATTACAAGTAAAGTGTGTTTTGTCAAAGGATAAGCCAATTACATAAAAGAATGACATATGTTCTTATCATGTGAACCACATATGTCCTAACAAAGAAGCTGATAGGAAGTTAGTTTATGGCTAGGCAATGTTTGGTGGCCGCGATTAGACATCAAGCTAAAGGCGACCAGGTTAAGGAGCTGATAGGAAGTCAATTTATGGTTAGGCAATGTTTGGTGGCCACGATTAGACATCAAGCTAAAGGAGAGTCATTGGCATCAAATGAGCAAAGTTTGTAGCAATCAAAGGAGCCAGTGTTATCTAGGAATCCAATGGAGATGGTAGAGTGTGAAGGGTTAGAAAATGTTATTATAGGTAACGATATGGAGAAGTACTTTCAGGTTGGAGCTCAATTGCCTCCTTAGGAGAAGGACGAGTTGATAAACATTAATGTGTTTGCTTGGAGTGCTTATGAGGCCCCGGTGGTGGATCTGAGCTTCTTTTGTCATCATTTGAACATCAACCCAACTATCATACCAAGGAAGCAACCACATCGACGATTATTAAAAGAGCATTCTAAGGATGTTAAGGAGGAGGTAATCAAACTTAAACAAGTAGGGGCTATCAAGAAGGTATTTTATCTTGAATGGTTGGCTAACACAGTGGTAGTGAAAAAGAAGAATGGGAATTGGCGAGTATGTGTAGACTTCACAAATTTAAATAAAGCTTGCCCTAAGGACCCCTTTCCAATGCCTCGTATAGATCAATTGGTGGATGCCACTATTAAGCATCCTTAAATGAGTTTTCTAGACGCCTTTCAAGGATATCATCAGATACCCTCGGCTTTGGATGATCAGGAGAAAACTACCGTTGTCACTTCTACAGGAAATTATCACTAAAAGTAATGCCCTTTAGCTTAAAAAATGTAGGGGCTACCTATCAGAGGATGATGACCAGGATGTTTGAGCCACAGATAGGAAAGAACATTAAGATTTATATAGATGATATGGTGGTCAAGAGTAAGATAGAGTCTGAGCATGTTCGTGATCTCGGGAATATCTTTGGGATATTGAGGAAGCACAATCTTTGCCTTAACACTTCTAAGTGCTCTTTTGGCGTTGGTTCGGGAAAGTTCTTAGGATATTTGGTTACTCACAGAGGAATTGAAGTCAATCTTGACCAAATTAGAGCAATCAACAATTTACGGCCACCTCAGAATCCTAAAGAGGTCCAGAAGCTGACGAGGATGACTACTACCCTAAACTGATTCATTTCTCGGTCAGCAGACAGATGCAGACATCTATTCCAATTTTTGAACAAATGGAAGGGATTTGAGTGGACCGAGGAGTGTGTCTTGGCCTTCTGGCAACTGAAAGAATACCTTTCTCGGCCATCTATCATGTCTAGACTCGAGGTGGATGAAGTTTTGTTTGCATACATTGCTGTTGCTTCTCATGCTGTGAGCTTGGTGCTGATACGGGTTGATAATGGTGTGCAGAGGCCAGTCTGTTATGTGAGCAAATCACTGCATGAGGCCGAGGTTCGTTACTTACCACTGGAAAAAAAAAAAAAAAAACTATTTTGGCAGTGGTGCACGCTACACGTAAACTCCTCCACTACTTCCAATCTCATACAGTTGTTATCCTCACTCAACTTACACTTAAATCATTGCTTTGGAGTGCTGATTATACTGGAAGGATTGCTAAATGAGGTACGATCTTAGGGGCTTTTGATGTTAAGTACATGCCTCGTACCGCCGTTAAGGGTCAAGTTGCAGACCTGGTGGCTGAGTTTGCTAAGCCTTCCATAGAAGAAAAAGAAGACAAGCAGAACATGAATGGAAAATCAGTTAGCATGGTTACCCTCCAAGAGCCTACGTCCTAGAAGGTGTATGTTGATGGTGTGGCAAATCATAGAGGATCAGGAGTGGGTTTAATTATAGCTTCTCCCGAGATGATCATTATTAAAAAATCCTTAAGGTTAAGTTTCTCGAACATAAATAATGAAGCTGAGTATGAGGCCCTATTGGCTGGGATGACCATAGTCTAGAAGTTGGGAGGAAAGGCAGTAGAGATGTTCTCTGACTCAAGATTGGTTGTTGGCCAAGTAGAAGGGGAATTGGAGACCAAATATCCGAGAATGCAAGAATATTTGAATCAGGTAAGAAATTTGCAGTCAAAGTTTGAATCTTTCACTTTATTGCAAGTCCTAGAAGCAAGAATACCACGCTGATTCCCTAGCCACCCTCGCAACATCCTTGGCTCAGGGCTTACCTCAGGTTATCCTCGTTGAAGACCTGTACAAGCCTACTGAGACTAAAGGTGATGTGACCCGAATTCATTAGATCAGGACAAAACCTAGTTGGATGAACCCCATAGTGCTATTCCTTAAGGAAGATATCTTGCCTGAAGAGAAGTCTAAGGCGGATAAAGTACGTAGAAAGGCTCCTCGATTCTGGCTATCTGATGACTAAAAGCTATACAAACGCTCTTTTTCTAGACCATACCTGCTGTGTATACACCCTAAAGCAACAAAGCTACTTCTAGAAGAATTACATGAAGGGATTTATGGAAGTCACATGGGAGGTAGATCCTTATCTCATAAGGCTCCTACCCAAAGGTATTGGTGGCCAAATATGTAGAGGGAAGCACAAGAGTATGCGAAGAAGTGTGATCAGTGTCAGAGGTTTGCTCCCAACATTCATCAACCAGGGGGCGTCCTCAATCCTCTATCCAGCCCTTGGTCTTTTATTCAATAAGGCTTGGATATTATAGGACCCTTCCCTAAGGCAGTAGGGAATAGGAGGTGGTTGCTCATCAGCACATATTATTTCACTAAATGGGTTGAAACTGAGCCACTATTAAATATTAGGGACTTGGATGCAAAAAAATTTGTTTGGAAAAACATTGTCACCAGATTTGGAATTCCTCATACCCTTATCTTAGATAACGGTCTTCAGTTTGATAGTAAGGCTTTCAGAAGATATTGTTGCGATCTCGGCATTTCGAATAGATATTCTACCTCAGCTTATCCATAAGGAAATGGACAGGCCGAGGCTATCAATAAAGTAATAGTGAATGGGTTCAAGAAGAGGTTGGACGATGCTAAAGAAAAATGGGTGGAAGAACTGTCATACGTCCTTTGGACCTATCGGACTACACCTTGCAGGTCCATAAGAAAGACTCTTCTTTCAATGACTTATGGGGCCGAGGCTGTAATTTCTCTTGAAATCAGTTTCCCAAAGCTGAGGACGAGCTTTTTTACTCCAAGCAACAATAATGGGGTGTTAGAAAGGAACTTAGATTTGATTGAAGAACGAAGAGAAAACGCCATGGTTCAATTGGCGTACTATCAACATAAGCTCAAACAAGGCTATGACTCAAACATAAAATCAAGGCCACTGGCGTTAGGGGATTTGGTATTAAGAAAAATTTTGGGTACTACAAAGAACCCAGCTTGGGGCAAGTTAGGGCCCAACTAGGAAATACCATATTGTATTACCTTTGTAGCTGGGATAAGGGCTTATTATCTGGAAGATTTAGATGAAAATATTGTACCACATCCCTAGAATGTAAATAACTTGCAAAGATATTATTATTAATAAAGGTATTTTCTGTTTTATATCGCTTATTCCTTTATGCATTACATTTCTCATTATAGTTAAGTATCAAACAGAACCTTGGCTATGCCTGGCTCCTCGGACCACGTACCTTGGGTAAATTGATATTTTTCAACATTTTTCTAAGTGTTAAACAGAACCTTAGTTATATGTGGTTACTTGGACCATCTACTTTGGGTAAATTAACACTCCAAGTTATCTTACTAAGTGTTAAACAGAACCTTAGTTATGTCTAGTTCCTTGGACCATCTACTTTGGTTAAATTAACACTTCAAGTTATCTTACTAAGTATCAAATAGAACCTTGGCTATGCCCAGCTCCTCGGGCCACATACCTTGGTTGAATTGATATTTTTTAAACATTTTTCTAAGTATAAAATAGAATCTTGGTTACACTTGGCTCCTTGGATCACATACCTTGGAAATTCCCACAATGGTGACCTAAACAAATAGAAGTTCATGAGCATTACTTAAAGCATTTGTGAGTATGTCTAATATATCTGTTATTTGGTCAAGATCTTATTACTACCTCAAGATCATTAGGTTTATGGGAAATGATGTGGATAATTGCTCTATTGTGATGTAGGGATTTTGAAGTTAATACTGTGCTTTACTAATGTTGTTGACTTAGTAATTTTTGATTCTGTTGATTATTATCACTTATGCAGATAACAAAGTAGGGCATATCTCTTTGTTTTGCTAATTAAGTACTAAGTAAAGCAGAAAACTATACAAGGAAAAGATACAAACATCATAAACATGAAAGAAGGACTTGTCATTTTCATTAATCTAAGCCTTGGAAAAGGCATTTACTTACAGAGATTAGATTACATTAAAAACCGGGGGGGGGGGGGGGGGGGCTGCTAAGTCTTAAAGAAGAGATATACAAGGACAAGTTGGGGCTTCATCTTTATCACAAGCTTATCCTTGGAAGTCTTTTGAGGTTGGTTAAGAGCTGTCTTGGTAGAAGCAGACCTTTTACCCTTTGAGTCCTCCTTGGTGATGATGGGAAGGGTTGCCAGGACAATTTCCATGGTCTGGGTAGCTTCCTTCCCCTCGGTAGGCTCTTTAGGGGCAATAGGGAGCTGGGCAGCATCATAGGCCACCTCCTTAGTTGTTTCAAGTGGTTTCTCGGTAGCCTCAAACTGCTAACTTCCTTGGACAAATGGCCAGAGGAAGGAAGGGCTTTGACTAGGCTATCCTTTCTAGCATTTGCTCCCTAGGAGGTAACATCAGCCTTAGGGATAGATGGGCTAAGTGCCCGGATGGCTGGAGGATAGTAAATACTTTCTGCCTTTTAGAGGGCAAAAGAGGCATCAACCCCAGCTTGGGTGAGTGCCTCATTTCACACTTGAAGGCAGCAGTATCTACATACCTCCGAGACCTCCAACCTGAGGTTTTCCTCTGTCTTAGCCACCCCTGCATCATATCCATCCTACTCGGCCTGATCCCTTGCCTTCTCGGCTTCCTCCTTAGCCTTTTTTGTTACTTCTCTGGCTTTGTCGGTTTCCTCCTTAGCCTTCTCAGACTCCCTCAGACTCTTGTTGAGGGCCTCTATTTGTTTCTTTGTCGCCGTGTAGTCCTCGTCAGCTTGGCGAAGCTGCAGACGTTGAGTCTCAGCCTGTCTCTCAGCCACCTTTAGAGCTACCTCGACGCTCTTTTTATCACTTTCTGCCAAGTTTAGCTTGGCAGTGACCTCGTGTAGCTTTTTTTCTACCACCTTAAAGGTCTTTTAGGCAGCAACACCCCTGGCCTCCTCGTCCTTCATTGTTCTGTGTATGCTGATGATTATTTCCTCAGCCTTATGAGCAGCTTGGACGGCCTTTTCCCAGAGATAAAAAGGAACAATAAAACATACTCAAGTCAGAAAAATTAAGTGTAAAAAAAAAATGAATGAATGAATGAATGAAAATTGAAGAAGAGTTAGATGGTAATCTTACCAAGGCAAGCTCCTTTTTCAATGTAAGGAAGACCTCATGCTTCCTTATCTACCTCAGTTCGTTCATGTCCTTGGGCAGTAAAAGAGTTTGCTCTAAAGTGTCGGCCAAACAAGCAGCTATTCCCGGATCAGAACTTCTGATAGAGGCGTCGGCAGTTACAACAGCTCCATCCAGGGTCATGGCTGGGGCCCAGGCCGGAGCAGATGCTGGGGCCTGAACCTTAGCTCTCCTCTCCAAGGCCGTTTGGAATGTCCGAGCCTGCTTAGCTCCCTTTTAGGGCTCGGCTTCCTTGGAAGGATGGCTATTTCCCCCTTCCACCACCTCCTTGCCCTTAAACTAATCCCTTTTTCTTTTGTGATCAACCTAGTCAACATGTTGGGGTTGGGTGGGAGGAAGAGAGGGAAGTTTGGGTTGGGTAGACTTCCCTCGCTCCTGACCCTTTAGGAGAAGGAAGCTTTGCCTGGGTAGTCGTCCTGGCTCATGATATCCCATTGGGATCCAGGTCCTGAGGCTCTACCTAGTTCTGCGTTGGATCAACATTGTTCTGAGCTAGTGGGTTTTCTTGTGGGTGGTTGTTTGTTCTGGGGATGTAATGCCAAGGTCATCGACTGGACTCCCTAGGGAAGAAGGTAGGTCGAAGACGTCAAATTCGTCCTCGGAGTCTAAGACATCAACTATTTCCTCCTCTTCCTTGATGATAGGTTGGGAGGAGGTAGCTTCACCAGTTGTATATTAGGGTGGAAAGGCTACTGTAGGAACGCCTTCTAGGATAGCTTGTGTGGTGAGGGTGCCTTGGGATAGGGATGCCCTTGAGAAGGAGAAAACCTAGAACGACGACGCTTATCCAGTGTAGGTGAGGGTCACTGGTCCTAATGATTTGCAAACGCATTTGGCGCTGGAAGCTTTTAGATATAGGAGTATATCCAAGAATCAGGTGCGCCACTCTGAGCTGACCGTCACTATGGAGAACACCTTGGCCTTCAGGATTTTGTCCAACTCGGTTGGTTAACAGACCAAAGTTGGAATAGCAGCATGTTTGTCTGCAAAATCATCAGCAAAAATCATTGTTAATCAAAGGAATGTTATATATACAGATGCAAAAAAAAAAAAAAAAAAAAAAAAAAAAAAAAAAAAAGAGCAAGGGGGTGATTATGAAATAATTGACCTAAACCTAGAGCCCTAGTTTCCCCTCTCTCGTCGAGTAGGGCAGGCCATCGTGCCACTCCCTAGATAAGATCAAAAAATCGTTGTTTAGGCCTTGTTGGAATCGAGGAGGCATATGGATAAGCTAACTCGGGAAACCTAGCTTTAGGTAGTACCTGCCCTAGGTGATGGAGGTTGTAGATCCAATTAACATCATGGTGGGTAAGTCCCAAACCCATTCTCTCATTAAGTACATCTATGCAACCTAATATTCTAAACATATTGGGGCATACTAGATAGGAGCTAATCGGTGAGCCTTAAGGTAATCCTTAGTGATTGTGCCCATGGGAATTACATCCCCCCCTCTATAAAAGCGTCATTGGGATTACTACTTCTACCTCCTGCCTTTTCATGTCATTCCCTAACTTTCAATATCAAAGACACTCCGAGCAGGATCCTATACTAAGCTTTAAATCCTCCATTTTTTCCTCAGAATCTACTAGAGAGGCGAATCTACCCCATTTTCAGGGAGGTTTGAAGGTATTAAAATATAAAAAGTGGAAAGAATAGCCAAGTAGAAAAAGACATAGGAGAGAAAGAAGTAGATGAAGAGAAAATAAGTGAAGAGATTATGAGGACTTACACGAGAAAAAAACTCTCCTCGGACTAGCTCTTGGTAATTTGATGGCATGAGTGAAATAGGTAATTTGGCACGTTTAGTGTATGGGTGGCAAAAGTGAGATAATGGATTAATTTGGACAGTATTATATCAAATAAGAGTTGCAAGCAGAGAAATTCCCACCCAGGGTTAGGAAAAATCCACACGCCATTAGATCCGCATCATTGTCGTAGAACGTGGGGGACATAGAGCCGTAGAAATTGATAGACAAACTCATTATAACCCAAATTTCGAAACCCACTCTCTACAAATCATTGTATTGGCTTTTTGGGCCTATCCCTTCCTATTTTGGGCTTAGATGCAAAAACGTGTCCTTACAATATTTATGCATATTATTTTTTTTATGAATATAAAGACTTAATTGAAAGAGTATAAATGTGTTACATTATTATTGCATAACAAAGTAGGGGAAAAAGATAGAAATAAAAAGTTAATGATTTGTTCATCTATGAGTCTGAATCTAATATTAATTGAAAATAGTGAAAATCACAATCAACTAGAATATATGTGATTTGCAGTTAATTGATTGGAATAGGGAGAACAAGAGGGAAAGAAAAAAATTGTTAGTGATTATCACATACTTGTTAGAATTACAATATCGACCAAAATTTAATTGAATAGACCAAAATGGATAAAATGGCTTGAAATTTATGTTAGAGATGGAATATTGGTTGATTTGTAGTTAATAAATTGGAACATCAAGAACAGGGGGGGACAAAAAAAGTTACCCTAATGGTGGTACAATGATTTATTCACATGCGATTAGATCACAACATCGACCAAAATTTAATAAAATACCAAAATGGATAGAATGAATTGAAATTTAGGTCGAGATGGAATATGGGTGATTGGAGTTAATTGATCAAAGCAGGAAGAAAAAGAAGGAAAGAAAAAATATGTTACTGTTTATTCATATACGGGTTGGAGTCACAATAATGATTGAACTTTAATGGA
>JAGHPS010000862.1:0-25160 GCA_020976635.1 Castanea crenata
TAAGGAATATAGGACAAGCTAAAAGGCTGTAAACGCTCAAAAGTAATAAGAAATATTATAATTTCACCTCCTCGGATAGGAGCCGAGGATTGTTCTTTATATAAGTTTTCTTTTCTTTTCTTCCTTTTTTTCTTAGATTACAAAAAAGGGAAGTCCCTCTTTCTGTTCTGGACCCTCCTTAAATACTACTCAATTTGATAGTTGTTACACGTTGCCTTCACCTCCCTTTGACCTAGATATTTTTCTTCCTAGTGCCTTTAAATAGTAACCAGAAGTTTCACTTCCACTGTTCAGGCGTCACTTCCCCATTAATGCGGCTAGAGTAGTAGGTGAAGGGTCTTTAATGTGGAGGTGGCAGCCTTTAGTGCTTTTCAAACACCGATGCTTTTAGGACATCCAAGGGTTCACCCCTCTTAACCGTTGGTCTCTGTCATGTCGTTTATGAACTTTTACGATGACGTTCCTGACTCTTCTATGCCCATCCGAGGGTAAAACCGACCTCGGATAGGTCCTCGGGTACTCGGCGCATGGGCTGACCCGAGGTACTAAGAAGTTTCGAACTCTAGGGCAGGTCGGCCTTCCCTAGTATGACCCAGAGGCCCAGATACCCACCAGGACCTTTTTACTCCCCATAACCAATTAGATTCTTAATTCTTTTAGTGATATTATATATGTAACCAACATTGTAGTACTTATTCTATATAATTAAAAAGATTACTAATATAATAAATAAATATTTTTTATACTAATCATTTTAAGTGGTTCACTAATTATTTAAGAATAATGAAATTTTGATGTCAGATTTCTAAGATTATATGGTCAAAAATTAATTAGAAATATGGTATTCTTGCACAAATTTAATTACTTTTGCAACAATGGAAACAAGGTCCAACAAAGGGATATTGTAAGTGCACAATTGCACCTGGCCCCCAAGAACAGTTATGAGCCCAGGCCCAATGAGCCTTAACAATATGAATTTGTAGAGTGTGAGTTTGAAACCCAGGTTAGGAGAGTTGAAGGGTTATTGGCAAGTCAAAGATTGTCAGCACTCAAAAATAACAAGGAATATCGTAACTCAACCTCCTCGGACGTGAGCCGAGGACTGTTCTTATATTATCTTTCTTTTCTTTCTGTTTATTACAAGTGAGAGAGAGAGAGAGAGAGAGAGCCCCTTTTCTGTTTAGGGTCTCCCCTTAAATACTCTCTCTAAATCCCTCATACACGTGTTGCCTTCTCTCTCCCTTAGCCTAGATATTTCTTCCCTTAGTGCCTTTGAACAGTAACTAGAAGTTTCTCCTCCACTGTTCAGGTGTCACTTCCCTATTAATGCGGCCAGGGTGGTAGGTGCAGGGTCTTTAATGTGGAGGTGGCAGCCTTTGGCACCCTTCAAACATCGGTGCTTCTAGGACGTTCAGGGGTTCACCCCTTTTAACGTTGGTCTCCGCTGTGCAGTTCCTGAACCTTTAATCACGACGTCCCCAATTCTTCTGTGCCCATCCGAAGGTAAAATCAACCTCGGATGGGTCCTCGGATCCTCGGCACGTGCGATGAGTCGAGGTGCTAAGAAGCTCTGAACTCAAGAGTAGGTCGGCCTTCCTTGGCATGGCCCAACGGCCCCTACACCCACTAGGACCTTTTTGCTCCCCACAATAGCCCCTCAAAATTCTAATTTTCGACGTCCGAGAGAGAAAAAAAGGATTTTGATCAGATGAGAACTTATTCTGCACACTTCACACGTGCGGGAACCGTTTCGCATACCGGAGGATGCCATTTGGCAGTTTCATTTTCAAAAACGCGCGCATTTATTACTGTAAGTTATACTTTGTCCCCACGTTCAACGGTGAGATGGGCATCCAACGGCCCGGATCCTTCCACGAAAATTTGGGCGGGATAAAACTAAATTCGAGGCCGCCATTCCGCACGTCGTGACGCTTCGGGAACCTGCGCCTTCATTTATTTTGCCAGGGACTGATCCCATCAAAACGTCAACAATCATATTTTGCCTTCAGAAAACCGTGGAAAGTTGCATATTCTCAAACTCCGTAAGTTCTTACTCACCACTCATTTCTTTCTCAACCTTTTATCCTCGGACCTTGTCCTCGGCTGTCCTAATAAACACTTTATTTCTTAGAGTCTAGCCTTTCGTTATTTTTCATGGGTAGATTTAGGTGCCTTGTCGATACGGCCGCCGGAATGGAAGGCTTCAGAGCCAAATATCACATTCCCGGCGACGTAGGCCTAAAGTATTGCCCGGCGGAGGCCGTGGCTGATTCTAGGAAGGAGGGAGAGGTCATAATCCCAATGATAGCCTTTATAGAAGGCGGGATGACCCTCCCGATGAAACCCGTGATGAGGGAATACCTTCGAAACCATAGGTTGTGTCCCGACCAATGCCTACCCAACGTTTTTAGAGTTTTAGGCAGCGTCGATGCCTTAAATGAACAGATGGGGTTAAACCTCACATGGCACGACGTAGTTTTTCTATATGAAACCCACAAACTATCCAAAGTAGGTTATTATATTAAGTCCCGATCCAGCGTAGTTAGGCTGATATCCTGCTTGCCCAAGTCCAATAAAGGCATGAAGGACGACTATCTGATCGTCTCAGGGAACTGGCACGACGGTCTCACTGCCCAGTACAGTGGGGGGATCCAGGTGCGACACCTGAGGACTAACCTCCCCACCCAAAGCCTCCCTTAATATTAACCAACATTTTTTAGATATATTTCTACTTGTTTATCCTTGTCTTTTGCCTTTTGAACCTGACTGACTTGTTTAATTTCTCATCTTTTCTTGCAGATAAGCAACACGTGCGCCCTCGTTTGAGTTTTTGCAACGTTGCTGACTTAAACCGAGTACTACGATCCGAGGTGTTTGTTAGCGCAGACCGGCAGCTCCGAGCAGCTCACTTGATCCTCGGCTACGATCATCTCCTCGGACTTCCAGGAGATAGATAACGCTATCATCGCCGGAGACCGAAGAAGAAGGAGGATTAACGTAGCCCGGCCGAACTTTCTTGACGACCGCGACCTCCCCAGACACTCCTCAAACCGTCCTATACCTGCGACCCTGTAGCAGCCCATTCCCCTCACATCCACCCCGAGGTAGCCGCTATCCCAGAAGAGCAGGTCTCCTCTTCCCACACGTTAGACGACGAGATAGACCAGTTCAACTCAAGGAATACAACGAGCCTCGAGGGAACCAGTTTGTCGTGCTTTCTGACGAGGAGGAAGATACTGCCTAGGCCTCGGGAATTGCTGGGCTTGTAGTTGCACTCCCCGAGGACGGATCTGAGGACAGCATGGACAGAATGAAGGACCTTCTTATCGACAGATCCGAGAAGGTCAAGGCGAAGAAAAGGGGCCACCCATGTCCCTAAAAATCTGCCACTTCCCCCTCCTCCAGCTGAGCCAAAGGTTCAAGCCGGAGGACCCCAAGAAAAGAGAAAGGGGGAAGAGGAAGGGGCGTCCAACAAAGGCCCGAAGAAACCACGCAACCACCTCCACCGGCTCAGCAGCAAAAACAGGACAAAGGCAAAGGTAGAGCCCGTTCAGTAGACGAGCGGGGAGATTTGGGGTGGTAGCTGATGTGCGCAGGGCCCCAACTACCTGGTCCCCCTGACTTAAAACTGGCTGGCGCTCCTATCTCTTGCCAGTCCAGTATAAGGGCGGTTCAACATGGCCATGCCCCCATTTGGCCGAGGTGTTGGACGCGCCCTCTTTTGTTGCCCACGGACATGGAGTCCTTGGAAAAAATGAGTTCAGCCACAGCTCTTCCTTGCTCTGGAGAGATTTGGCACTGGTAAGTTTTCCCCCTTTATGGAGAGTTACTTTTTAAAACGTTCATAAGTTTTTATTGTATTTGACCCCATCCTATTTGATTTCAGGCTGTTCAGGAGGTCTTCGTAGCTGAAAAGTTTATCGAAGACACTCGGAAGAAGGCCAGGGGCGAGATGGAGGTCAGGTTGGAGACTGAGAAGTCTCCTGGGGACAGCCATTGCTGAAAACGAGAAGCTGCTCTTGGAGGTGGCTAATGTAAAGAGGGAGAGAGATGGTGCTAGGTCAAGTCTCAAAACCATGGAGACCCAAATAGAAGGACAGCGCAAGCTCCTCCATGAAAAAGATGATGAGATCGCCCAAGCTCAAAGGGAACGCTCGGATTTGGAGAAGGAAATTGCGCTGCTGAAGAGAGAAGCCAGCACATTTAAAAGCTCTTTACAAGCTGCCAAAGAGGCGAGCTATCAGGAAGGGGTGGCCAACACCGAGGAGCAGCTGACCGAGGCCTTCGCGGCCTTGTGCCGTGAATACTGCCAAAAGGTTTGGGCGAGGCCCTGAATGCAGCTGAAATTCCATCCTCCTCGGAGCTAAGAAAGTCCGAGAACATCTGGATTCCACTAGAAATCCAGGAGATTGAGGAAGCTCCTGTTGCCGCCCCCACCCCTGACTCAACTCTACCAGAGCTGCCCCAGATGGTCCTACAGCCCGTCCTAGATCCTACAGAACCCTTGGGTTCCAATAAAGAGCAGGAAGGTGATGTGGATGCCGAGGAGGGTCTTAGCCAAGCCTTGGAGCATGGAGTCATACCAGCAAAGGAAGCGGATAAAGGGAAACAAATTCTTTCTCCTTTTGAAGTGGAGCTGAAAAAGACTGAAGGCCCCAGCACTTCTCACATGGACCCTCCTTCTGAGGCTTAGGGCCGAGATTAGGGCTTCTTAGTCTCCACACTATATTTATCCCTTTTGTAATGCTTGTTATGCAATTTTGTAAGGAACAATTTTATATATCTTTTTATCGCATCGCGTTTGTTTTTACTTTATTTATCTTGTACTGTTTTATTGAAGTTCGTTTGAGGAGACAAATCCAACTACAAGGATTATCCACTTATGAGCATACGTTATAAGGGCTTAACAAAAAGATCACGTGGTTTGATATATTGCTAACAACAAAAGTCTTCAAACAACAATTAAACCTCTGCAACCTCTAGCATTTGTCGTTGGTATGATATATAGGTCCGAAGACCACTCTTTGTACGAATTTAGTTTACAATTAGAGGGACAAACTTTAGATCTGAATTAATGGACAGTAAAACGTTACGTCCTAAAAACAATAAGAAGCCAGTTATGACCAAGTCCATGGTCCAAGTATCAGACCTCACTTTGATTTAACATTAAAGATGCAAACAATGAGGTACCACTTTCCTGGCTTGATAAGGAATTATCTTCAGTCAAGTTTACAGTCCGAGGACAAGATTAAACCAACCTTTCCTTTGATCCTTTAGATCATTTATTCAGTGATAAATTAAAAGATGTTAATTTTCCCAAATGATAAGACATCAATTTCCACAAGGTCGGTGGTCCGAGGACTACACTTAACCAAGTTTCTGTTGATTCTTTAAGATTGTAGTTCCAAATGTTAATTTTCCCAAAGTAGGAGGTCCGAGGACCCGGCATAACTAAGGTTCTGTTTAACAAATGATAAGACATCAATTTCCACAAGGTTTGTGGTCCGAGGACTACACTTAACCAAGTTTCTGTTTGATTCTTAAGATTGTAGTTCCAAATGTTAATTTTCCCAAAGTAGGAGGTCCGAGGACCCGGCATAACTAAGGTTCTGTTTAACAAATGATAAGACATCAATTTCCACAAGGTTTGTGGTCCGAGGACTACACTTAACCAAGTTTCTGTTTGATTCTTAAAGATTGTAGTTCCAAATGTTAATTTTCTCAAAGTAGGAGGTCCGAGGACCCGGCATAACTAAGGTTCTGTTTAACAAATGATAAGACATCAATTTCCACAAGGTTTGTGGTCCGAGGACTACACTTAACCAAGTTTCTGTTTGATTCTTAAAGATTGTTACTTCAAATTCATGAAACATTAGGATTTTTCGAACAAGTAAAACAACAGTGAACTTTATTAATAGTAATACCTTCGTAGGTTATTTACATTCCACGGCCGTGGTACAATATTTTCGTCTAAATCAGCTAGCCGATAAGATCCTATCCCTGCTACTGAGACAATCCGATAGGGTCCTTCCCAGTTGGGTCCTAGCTTACCCAGGCTGGGTTCTTAGCGGTGCCCACAACCTTTCTTAACACAAGATCTCCGGGTGCTAGTGGCCTCAGTTTCACATGGGCATCATACCCCCGTTTAAGTTTTTGTTGGTAATAAGCCATCTGGACCATAGCTGCCTCACGTCGTTCTTCAAGTAAGTCAAGACCTTTCTCTAGGAGCCCATCGTTGCTCTTGGTACTAAAAGAACTTGTCTTCAGGGTGGTAAAACCATATTCCAGAGGTATCACCGCCTCGGCCCCGTAAGTCATAGAAAACGGCGTTTCTCCAGTAGACCTGCGCGATGTGGTTCGATATGTCCACAGAACGTGAGGGAGTTCTTCTACCCATCTTCCTTTCGCATCATCCAACCTTTTCTTCAACCCGTTGACAATAACCTTGTTAACAGCCTCGGCCTGGCCATTTCCTTGAGGATAACATGGGGTGGAGTATCTGTTCACGATACCCATGTCACACAATATTGCCTGAACGCGTTGCTGTCAAACTGAACACCGTTGTCAGACACAAGTGTGTGCGGTATGCCGAACCTAGTAATAATATTTTTCCAGATGAACTTCTTAGAATCCACATCCCTTATATTTGCCAAGGGCTCGGCTTCGACCCATTTAGTAAAGTAGTCTGTTCCCACCAAAAGCCATCTTTTGTTACCTATGGCCCTCGGAAATGGTCCAACTATATCTAGTCCCCACTGTGCGAAGGGCCAAGGGCTGGAAAGGGGGTTAAGAACTCCTCCAGGTTGATGGATATTTGGGGCGAACCTTTGACATTGATCACATTTCCTGGCGTAATCTTGAGCCTCTCTTTGCATATTGGGCCACCAGTAGCCCTGAGTCAAAGCTCGGTGGGCTAAGGACCTACCCCCAGTGTGGCTGCCACAAATCCCCTCATGTAGTTCTTCCAGAAGCCCTTCGGTTGAATCTGGGTGTACACACAACAAGTACGGTCCTGAAAAGGATCGTTTATATAATTTCTGATCCTCGGACAGCCAGAAACGTGGTGCTTTCCGGCGTATCTTGTCTGCTTCTGATTTGTCCTCAGGAAGAACATCGTTCCTGAGAAAGGATATGACCGGGTCCATCCAACTGTGCCCAGGTCTTACAAGATGAATGCGAGGCGTACTGGCGGTGACAAGAGAGGGTTCTAGTAAGTCCTCAATAAGGATTACTCTAGGTAAACCCTGAGCCGAGGTCGTTGCCAGAGTAGCTAAGGAGTCTGCATGGGTGTTTCCAGTCCGAGAGATATGAACTAGGACAAAAGAGTCAAACCTTAGTTTGCTGACGTTTGACCTGGGCCAAATACTCCTGCATTCTTGGATCCTGGCTTCCATGGTTCCCTGAACCTGGCCCAACCACCAGCTGGAGAGTCCGAGAATACGCATACATCCCTTCCCACCCATTTTGTGCACCATATTCATGCCCAATAAGACTGCCTAGTACTCGGCCTCATTATTAGTAGCCGAGAACGCCAATCTCATAGACTTTCGCAAACAATTTCCTCGGGGAGATCAGAACAAGTCCCACACCAGACCCTCTCTGATTGGCCGCCCCATCCACAAACGCTTTCCCAGGTTGGAGTTACTGCCGCCGTGATCACTCCAACCGATTTTTCACCAACGGGGAAATCCCCTAGAGCTTCTTCTAGCAATGGCTCAGAAAACTCCGCCACCAAGTCAGCTAGGACCTGACCCTTCACCGAGGTGCGAGGTCTGTATTTGATATCAAAAGCCCCCAGGATGGTCCCCCCACTTTGCTATTCTTCCTGAGTAGTCTGCGCTGCGAAGCACTGCCTGAGGGGCAGTTGGGTTAGCACGGACCACTGTGTGGGACTGAAAATAATGGGGGAGCTTTCGCGTGGCATGAACAACGGCCAGGAGTGCTTTTTCCAAGGGTAGATAACGCACCTCGGCGTCACCCAACGATTTGCTAACATACTACACCGGTCTCTGCACTCCGTTATCTTCCCTTATCAGGACCAGGCTGACTGCGTGGACGGCCACTGCCAGGTAAGCAAATAAAATCTCATGCGCCTCTGGACGAGAGAGAATAGACGGCCGAGAAAGATAGTGCTTGAGTTGCCGAAAAGCTAGCTCGCAGTCTTCTGACCATCGAAAACCCTTTCCACTTATTCAACAGCTGGAAGAAAGGACGACAGCGATCGGCTGACCGAGATATGAATCGATTCAAGGCTGCTATCATTCCTGTTAATTTTTGAATTTCCTTTGGGTTCCGAGGAGACTGCAAGTTTTGGATAGCCTTGACCTGCGATGGGTTAACCTCTATGCCTCTATAAGTAATCATATATCCCAAGAACTTTCCGGACCCCACACCGAAGGAGCATTTTGAGGCGTTGAGGCGCAACTTATACTTCCTTAGAATTTGAAAAGTGTCGAACAAATCTTTTACATGGGAGGGTATTGTTTTGCTTTTCACTACCATGTCGTCGACGTACACCTCGATGGTTTTCCCCATCTGCTGTTCAAACATTCTGGTCATCATCCTCTGATAGGTAGCCCCGGCATTCTTTAAACCGAATGACATGACCTTGTAGTGATAATTCCCTATTGGAGTAATGAAAGCAGTCTTCTCTTGATCCTCCAACGCCAGGGGAATCTGATGGTAACCCTGGAAAGCGTCTAAAAAGCTCATCCGAGGATGTCCGACAGTGGCGTCCACTAATTGATCAATACGCGGCATGGGGAACGAATCTTTGGGGCAGGCCTTGTTCAGGTCCGTAAAGTCTACACATACCCTGCACGTTCCATTCTTCTTCTTGACTACGACAGTATGAGCCAACCACTCAGGGTAGAAGACTTCTTGGATAGCCCCGGCCTTCTTTAATTTGGCTACCTCTTCCTTCACAGCTTCAGAATGTTCCTTGGAGGAGCGCCGAGGTGGCTGCCTTCTTGGGACAACGGCCGAGTTGACATTCAAGCGGTGACAAATGAAACTCGGATCAACACCTGGAGCCTCGTAAGGATCCCACGCGAAGACGTCAACATTTTTCCTCAAAAATTCTATCAATTCCATCTTCTCCTGGTAGGGCAACAATATACCGACCTGGAAGAACCTCTCCGGGTCGTCGGCAACTGGGAATTTCTCCAATCCCTCACAACGTGTTTCCTCGCCTAGCAGCACTCCTGACGCGTCAGGAGACGTTAACTGCTATAAGGCCTTGGTGGTCAAAGCCGAAGGCTCAATTTCCGTTTGGTGCAATACTGCGGCAGATATGCACTGCCTGGCCACCGACTGGCTGCCGAGGATTTCCCCCACACATTCCCCCGAGGGGAACTTAACCTTGACGTGCAGGGTAGAGGAGACAGCCCCCAAAGCATGCAACCAAGGCCTGGCGAGGATGGCCGTATATGGGGAGTATGCGTCTACAACGATAAAATCCACCTCTACCGTTTCTGAGCCGGATTGAACGGGCAACGAATTTGTCCTCTCGGCATCACGGATCTGCCTTCAAAGCTTATAAGGGGCGAATCATAAGGAGTCAGGTCTTCCGCCCTCAATCTTAGCCCCTTAAATAGATCAGGGTACATGATATCTGCACCACTGCCTTGGTCTATCATCACCCTTCTCACGTCATAATTTCCTATCCTGAGGGTGACCACGAGGGCATCGTCGTGGGGCTGAATAGTACCAGCCTTATCCTCCTCGGTAAATCCCAAAACCGGCAAAATGACCTTCGGCCTCTTCGGCCTACTGCCTCCACCCTCGGCCTGAGAATGAGAAACTGCCATCACCCTGGTCGGGCCTGACCCTGTCCTGCCAGGTGCAGCGAAGATGACATTGATGGTTCCCAAGGCTGGCCGAGAGGAGTTGTTCCTCTGATTGTTTGAGGCAACCTGACTGCCCTGCCCGGCAGGCTGACACAAATGCTGCTTTAACTTTCCTTCACTGACAAGCTGCTCCAAGTGGTTCCAAGGGTTCTGCAGTTCTCGGTGGTATGGCCCACATCCTGATGGTATTGACAAAAAAGGTTTTGATTCCTCTTCGCAGGGTCGCCTGCCATCTTCCCAGGCCACCTAAAGAAGGGCTCCTTGCGAACTTTCTCCAGTAACTGATGCACTGGCTCTCGGAACACTGTGTTTACAGCTTGGGGTGCTGCCAAGTTAGACTGTCCGGAATAATCTCTCCTCGGCCTACTATTATTGTATCGGTCCGACCTGAAATCCCTTCTCTCCTGCGGGATAACCTTCTCCTTCCCCTTTCTTTGCTGTTGGTCCTCCTCTACCCTCTTATACTCGTCAATGCGATCCATAAGGCGACGTACGCTGCGGACAGGTTTTTTTGTCAGAGACTTTCTCAGGTCGTGGTCTGTAGGAAGACCTACCTTAAATGTGTTCAACGCCACCTCATCAAAGTCGCCATCTATCTCGTTAAACATCTCCCAGTAACGATCGGAGTATGTTTTCAGTGTCTCTCCTTCTTTCATGGTCATGGACAACAGCGAGTCCAATGGTCGAGGGACTCTGCTACAAGTAATAAACCGCGAGGCGAATGACCTAGTCAACTCCCCAAATGAACTTATGGACCGTGACTTAAGGCCGTTGAACCACCTCATGGCCACAGGTCCCAAGCTAGAGGGGAAGACTTTGCACATCAGCGTCTCGTTGTGAGAGTGTATGGCCATTCTCTGGTTGAAGTGGCTCACGTGCTCCACCGGATCAGTCCGGCCATTGTAGATGGTAAAGGTGGGCTGAGTGAATCTCCTGGGAAGTCTGCCCTTCTCAATCCTCCGGGAAACGGAGATTTGGACAGCTGGTGCAACGCCCTGCTCATAGCATCGTTGCCTAGGCCCCTAGAAGGAACCCTTTTGCGTTTGCGGGCTGGCTGATCGTCCTCCCCACCGGAGGACGCTGAGCTGGGGGGTGAGCGCGTCTCTGAGTCGTAGCCACCTTCCCCATCATCACCAGAGGAAGGACTGGACAAGGACGGTGAAGGTTTACGTCTGGAACGACGTAACTTCCTCTTCAAACGGTTAATCTCCTCCTGCATGGCTCTAGAACCATCGTCATGAGTATTGCTAGCCCCACCAGGAGTATGGCTAGCCCCAGGGTATTCTGAATGAACGCTTCCTTCACGGTCCCTTCTACGTTCGAGGCGCTCGAAATGATCTTCAGGCTGTGATCCTTGTGACTCTGCATGGTGGGCACCTAAGCCTGCCATGATATCCCTACCTCTTCTAGACTAGGTTTCCCACAGACGGCGCCAATTGTAAGTGCACAATTGCACCTGGCCCCCAAGAACAGTTATAAGCCCAGGCCCAATGAGCCTTAGACAATATGAATTTGTAGAGTGTGGGTTTGAAACCCAGGTTAGGAGAGTTGAAGGGTTATTGGCAAGTCAAAGATTGTCAGCACTCAAAAATAACAAGGAATATCGTAACTCAACCTCCTCGGACGTGAGCCGAGGACTGTTCTTATATTATCTTTCTTTTCTTTCTGTTTATTACAAGTAGAGAGAGAGAGAGAGAGAGAGAGAGAGAGAGCCCCCTCTTTCTGTTTAGGGTCTCCCCTTAAATACTCATCCTCTTAAATCCCTCATACACGTGTTGCCTTCTCTCTCCCTTAGCCTAGATATTTCTTCCCTTAGTGCCTTTGAACAGTAACTAGAAGTTTCTCCTCCACTGTTCAGGTGTCACTTCCCTATTAATGCGGCCAGGGTGGTAGGTGCAGGGTCTTTAATGTGGAGGTGGCAGCCTTTGGCACCCTTCAAACATCGGTGCTTCTAGGACGTTCAGGGGTTCACCCCTTTAACCGTTGGTCTCCGCTGTGCAGTTCCTGAACCTTTAATCACGACGTCCCCAATTCTTCTGTGCCCATCCGAAGGTAAAATCAACCTCGGATGGGTCCTCGGATCCTCGGCACGTGCGATGAGTCGAGGTGCTAAGAAGCTCTGAACTCAAGAGTAGGTCGGCCTTCCTTGGCATGGCCCAACGGCCCCTACACCCACTAGGACCTTTTTGCTCCCCACAGATATAATAAAATTATATATATTAGTTCAAGTTAGTAAAGTTACACCTGGTGTAATTTTACGAAAGTTACATATTTTGTTTACCGTAAATCTCTAAAAAATCAAACGGTTTAAAAAACACTATTTTACTTAATTAATAGGACATGTTTTAGTGTTCTCTCTTATTTATTACAATAAATTATGAAATTCTATTCTATTTTATTATTTTCTAACTCTTGTTGAACTATTGTAAAAAAAATTTAAAAAAATAAACTCAAGTTTTCTCCATATTTAAAAGAATAATAATGCTACAGATACAAATAATTTTACAAAATTTTTACAAAGTGTTGATGTGTCATGGTCCACATTAGCTTTTAAAAAAAATTATTGAAGGATATATCTTTATTTTTATTTATCAAAATGATATTTGTATAGTTCTAAAAAAATTATATTTGTATTTTTTTTAGTAGGCATGAAATTGGTTTATTTATATCAATCACAATATCGTGCATTTTTTAAATTTGTAAGCACATATAGTACGATCAAATGATTACACCACTCTTATTGTCTTTCTAATTTGTTATAAAATAGAACACTAATTATTACAATTTTTTAGAAGTAAAATTATTGAAATATTGGAGGAAATTAACAAAATAGTTGCACATTATGCAGATTACAAAAACATTACCAAATACTGCTCCATCAACTGTGGGTGTACCATTTTCTTGATAAACCCCATCCAAATATCGCTACATTTGTTGCGGTGAGTTTCCATAGGAAAAATATATTTCATATAAATAAGGCAGAAATACTATTTTCGTCCTTAAATTTTGACAACATTCTTATGTTGGTCCCTACTTTTTTATTTTACCGTTTTAGTCCCTAAATAAAAAAAGAATTCCATTTTGATCCCTACCGTTTCTCACTTGACAGAAATATCCTACGTGGCAAACGGTTCAACAGTAAATACTGACGTGTCCATTAAAATAATATTAAAAAAATTTATTTACATTTTAAAAAATGCCACGCCAGCAATTGAATTTTTTTAAAAAGCCACATCAGATAAAAATAATAAAAAATTTCTAACCTAATTATTTTTTAAGATAAGAAAAGAAATTAGTTAAATTAATTTTTTTTCTTTATTTTTTTGGAAGAACATGAAGAACTCAGAACTATATGTTCTTCATTTTCTTCCCTAACTAAGCTTGGCCAGAAAATTCTAAATTTACTTTTCTTTTCTTGCATTTTCTTAGCGACCAAACCCATAAAATCACTCAGATTTACAAAATAAAAAAGCATGCCCATAAAAATTTACAAAACAAAACACAGACATTCAACAATTACACAAAGCCATTCAATAAGATTTTCTTATGCTTTGAAACCAAACACAAAACTCAAACTGGTTCCCCTCCCTTGATATACTCAAACCTTCCTCTCTCTCTCTCTCTCTTCCTAAACTCTCACAACTCTTTTTAACTCCATGGCCGGCCTCCTTCGCTCATCTCCACTGCCGCCGCCACCAAAACTAATGGTGGTTCATCGCCTCACCACCTCTGACCGACCCACTCTCACGAATCGTTGTCTCTCTCTCCCAAATAGGCAAGTCTCTCTCTTTCACCTCTCTATCTCTCAGCTCAGTGGTGTAGATCTGGGTTTGTGGGTTTATGAGTTTTGTTGATCTGGGTTTGTGGCGGATTGGTGCACTGATCTATGGCGGATTTGTGGGTTGTGATTCCAAAGGCTGGGTTCAAGAGAATGGTGGGATTTGGAGGATGGTGGAGATTGGTGGGTTTCCAAGTTGGATCTGATTTTGTGTTTCGATGGATTGGTGGGTTTCCAACTTGGAGATTGGTGTTGATTTTGTGAACAAAGAGGATGCAAATCTTTTGATTTTAGTGGGTGTATGTTGGGTTAAAATTTCTAAATATGCAAATTTGTTTCTTGGTTTGATTGTTGGTGTATGTTGATTATTGTTTGATCTAAGTTTTAAATTTTGATTTGTTTGGTTATAAAGAAAGTACTAGAAAGGCAAGAAAAGAAAAGAAAATAGGAATTAATTTACTAAAAACATCAAGAACATGAACAATAAGAACACAAAAAAAACATAATCTTCCAACAAAATAATGATAAGAAAAAAAAAATTATTTTAATTATTAATTGTTATTTAAATAATTAAATAATAACTAAAATTTTATTTTATTTTAAAATAATAAAAAAAGAAAAAAGAATGATGTGTCTTTTTTTAATATTAAAATGCTAATGTGGAATTATTTAAATTCCAAATTAAAATTTATTATTATTATTATTTTAATGGACACATAGGCCTTATGAGTGTCAACCGTATACTCCGTTAGTCACATAGGATATTTCCGTTAGAGAGGCAACAGTAGAGGCAAAAATGGAACATGTTTTTCAAAATATAGACTAAAAGCGGTAAAAATAAAAAGTAGAGATCAAAGTGAAAATATGATGAAAATGTATAAGGACGAAAATAGTATTTCCGCCTATCAATTAATAATAAAAAAAATCATAACTTAATTATACTGGTTGCTTACCACTCCTTCAAGTCCTCCATGCAGATTTGAGATTTGGATCCTCTGGAAAATCCAATCAACATTATTCACGATGATTGGAACAATTCTATGCATTATGTTGGCTTGGTTTCTTTGGGTTTGGCTTGAGAGTTTCTCTAGCTTTGTGTTGTATTTGCGTGGCTGTGAGGATTGTGTGGGTATTGAGAGACTTTGAGTCCGTTTGGATAGAACTTATTTTACTGAAACTGAAAACTGAAAACACTGTAGCAAAATAATTTTTAAATGTGTGAATAGTACTGTGAGACCCATTTTTAATAAAAAAGTTGCTAAAAAGTGAAATTTGTGGGACCCATGAACAGTGCATTTGTGCATTGTTCATGGCTGAATATTCAAACATTGCGGCTGGGTAAAAAAAAAAAAACAAAACAAACGCGGACACAGGAACGCGCTATCCAAACTCCACCTTTATAGGCTGAGAACGATGGAGAGAAGATTTTTAGGAGGAATAAAAAAGAAGAAAAAAAATACAACAATTGTCTTGTTATTGATGGAAGGATGAGAAAGATTAGCTTGAAATGATTTGTTCATTGTTAAGAGGAGAATGATTAATGTATCGATAACAAATAATGTATTGAGTTATGTTGAGGGAGTGAAAAAAAGATAGAGGTAATCAAAAATAATATTAGCAGTAAAAAATAAATATTAATTAGAAAAGTAACATAAACTTTAGATAGAATAATATATTGAGTTATGTTAAGGGAATAAAAAAATATAGAGATAATTAAAAAGTAATATTAGTAGTAAAATTGACATATTAATTATAAAATTAACAAATAACTAAACTTTTGGATAGAATAGAACGAAGAAAAATAATACATGTAACCGATTTAACTATTTGTTGAGGAGTTATGTGGAGTTGAAAACAATAAGGCACTTGCAAGTATAATAGAAATCGTACCACATTTTAGTTAACTAAGTTCAAAATTCGCCTGCACCAAATTATGTAAAATTGTATAAAAAAACAGGGTTACTATAATAACTGTACGTACCCAAAATATGGTTATTGGGCTCAACCTTTACTTTGGGCTCACAATCTATTTGTATCGTGGATTTAGGATTTCCTACTATGGGTGATCATGTGCTCAGTGACACTAATGCTCTCCAGTTTCTACAATCCCTCCTCTCACAAAGTTGTTTTCCTTTCCCTCATAGTTTTGTCGTTCTTTTCTATCAATTCTCTCTCCAAAGTTTTCCAACCCCCTAACTTCTCATTCTAGTCTCTTATTTATAGTGTAAGGTTAGTGGGAATGTCATGATTATTCCTGTTTATTAGTGGAGATGGGGCTCCAATTCTATTGTTTCGAAGTGGATGTTTCATTGGGAGTGGTAGTAGTGGCATTGAGACTGATTTCCACCTCCTATAGGCTGTTCAGCAGCAATATTTCCCAAGGCCCTACTGGATAACCAAGATGTGTACCCCTGAGCAATCACGTTCTCATCTCAGACACAGTTGACCGAGATCACAAGCCTAATGTGCCTTGGTCTAAGCACCGTAGCACGAGGTTCGGGCCCACGGCTTTGTGGGCCTAGGGCCTTACACGGATTAGGCCAGGGACCATGCCATAGGGCCGGAATTGAAGGCCCAAAGGGCTCGGGGATCCCATACCGCACAATAACCATATGAATTTACACTAATAATATTTTACTTAAGAATGAAGGAAGAGAGTAGATGATGGTTATTAAAGTGCAAAAAAAAAAATAAAAAATTAATATTTTAATGAAATATTGCATATTTTTTTTTTTTTTTAAGATAGTTCAACTTATATTATTCGCTTCTAATTAAAACTCTTTATCGTTAGACTAAGACACCATTTGACGTCTACTCTCTTTATTATCAAATCAGGACACTAATAAGTTTTTGGTGTAAGCAGAGATTGAACTCTAAATCTCTTTAACATCATCTATATAGGGTGTTTTAAAAAAAAATTGTTAAATGTTCTAAAGTAGCTAGCTAGAGCTGATTATCAAAAAAAGCTAGCTAGAGCTAAAAACGACGCCGTGTAAAGAGTAGAGTTCTCTTCTAAACGATGTCGTGCGGATAAGAAACTCACATGTCGCTTACATTGGAAGCGAAACTTAACCAGTTGACACCAAAAAATAGAGCTCCATTTACATCTCTACACAGGTTTACACGATGAGAGAAAGAGAGAAAAGATGAGTATTAGCAACACACAGCTTTCTTCAATTAAATTCTGACAGATCGTTCAAAAAAAAAAAAAAAAACCTGCTTCAAAGTCCAAACAAAAATGGTTCAACATCGCAGAGTAACAAGTCGATTGTGCTTCAACCACACCATTTAGATCTACCTCTCTTCTCCTTCTCAATTAGCTCTGGTAATTAAGCTCCAGATCTCACCTATATAGCGCTTCGCTTCTCTCCAAATCCAAGCACTAATCTCTCATCAATTTGATCGGATCCAATCCGATCTGATCCTCGAAAGCCTAAAAAATGGCAGGGGCAGTGTCGGCACTGTTTCTCTTAGATATCAAAGGCCGCGTTCTCATTTGGCGTGACTATCGCGGCGATGTCTCCGCCGTTCAGGCCGAGAAATTCTTCGCCAAGCTCATCGAGAAAGAGGTAATTTTGCTCATCCTCCTATGATTTCAACTTAGCAAAAGTGTTAAACTTACACTTCTTAGTTAAATTGAAGGGCAACAGAACTGTTATGTGGAAACTAAGGTTTAGTGGTTGGCTAATTGAGTATTTTGGTATGGTATCAGGGTGATCCGGAGACGCAAGATCCGGTTGTGTATGATAATGGTGTAACCTACATGTTTATACAGCACAATAATGTGTTCCTGATGGCTGCGTCGAGGCAGAATTGCAATGCTGCCAGCCTTCTTTTCTTTCTACACCGCTTAGTTGATGTAAGCTTCGATTGGTAATTAGGCACTAATAATGCATTCGTGTTCGCTTGTAACGGATCGAGATTGTTCGTTATGGTTGATTTCTATTTGGCAGGTCTTTAAGCATTATTTTGAAGAGTTAGAAGAGGAATCGCTTCGAGACAACTTTGTTGTAGTGGTAGGAGAGAATTTGTTAAACTTTGATTGAATTTGATTGCGCCTTTGTGCTTAACTAGATGTGCCTTTTATGCTAATTACCTTGTGTTCTTGGCAGTACGAGTTGCTCGATGAGATTATGGACTTTGGTTACCCTCAGTATACAGAAGCGAAGATTCTTAGTGAATTCATCAAGACCGATGCTTATAGGATGGAGGTTACGCAGAGGCCTCCCATGGCCGTAACAAACGCAGTTTCTTGGCGTAGCGAAGGGATACAATACAAGAAGAATGAGGTACTACTATTTTGTCGCGAAAACCACATATTAAATAAATTGCTTGATTACTTTTTTGTCTTGCGTATAAAAGTTTGACACATTAGTTTGCAAGGATAATGTAGTGAAATTTGTAGTGTTAACATCACTCTTGATATTATGGGTTGTCAAGTGATTTATTCCTTTCTTCTTGTTTGTCAGGTTTTCTTGGATGTGGTGGAGAGTGTTAATATACTTGTCAACAGCAATGGACAAATAATTAGGTCTGACGTTGTTGGGGCATTGAAGATGAGAACTTATTTAAGGTGTGTTATCAATTAAAGTTATGAGATTTGAGTTTCAAGTAGACATTGTTGCTGCTGTTAGTTTCATTCAACTTCATTAATGTTTTAATGGTTTATCTCATAAGTTCCTCACCAAATTTGTACCTGAGGATTGACATGCGGAGTGAGTGAATGCAAATATTGCTATATTGGAGTGCCAGTTTAGGATGCCTTTGCAATAGACAACTCCATTTGTAATGAAAAATTTGTTCTCAAGGTTAATAGTGTAAGACCCAGTAAATTCTGTTGTTTCTTAAATTTGCATCAAAATGACATTTACACTCTCTTTGTTTATGGTGTCTCGTAGAGTAGAAAACACTAGTCAACAGAAAGCATAATTTGTGGTCGATGGAAAACAATCCCAATGGATTGGAAATGTTAACTGTGAACGTTTCCCACTTTTTTAAAAGTGGTTTTGGGACATTATATACCTAAAAAACTTTCTCAATGATAGGATTCAAGTGATAGCCAGTGCCAGCGGTTATGACATCCTTTATGGTGTCTCATGTCTAAGTTTTCACCTGCAAACCTTTCTTTTCCTACTTAATTATATGTGTAGATTTTGAATATGGGTCTATTCTTCCATTTGCGGCTTCCAAATGACCTAAAAATGGTAAATATTTTTCTATTTGGGATCTATTTTTGTGAATGAAAATTTATGTTCTAATAATTATTTGGAATCACAAAAGATATTAATGATTTTCTGTACTAGCAAAAATGATAATGTTTTGTTGGCTCATTTTTAGGTTTGCAACCAAACACAGGTAAATGAGTCAAATTTATAATAAAAAATGAGTCATTTTCTAGAAATGCGTCGTAACAAATGGGTAAAGATTGTTGTAAAATGCACCAAATTTTTGGGTTAACATGCAAACAAATGGTGCTGATTGGTATGGTAGAATTACTTCATGGAAATCTAGTCACGGATTCCACATGTTCATTTCCCTGTCCGAATTGTTAGCTTTTAGGACATGCTTATCTTCTTCTTTTTTTTTTTTCTTTTTTTTAACAAGTGTGGACTACCTTGTGATCAGATTGACTTATCAGAAAGTCTGACAAAAATGTTTGTACATTCTAGTGATCCACACGCTTGCTTAATGCTTCATCCCTTTTATGGTTCTGTGGGCTTTACTTCTAAAGCTTATGCTAATTGTGATGTTTTTATATATACTTCTCCAGTCTCCACCCTATCCTATAATGTAGGCAATTTAATCCGAGCTTTAAACACTTGGACTAGCACTTGATAGTTTAGTGTAATATTGCTTGCAGAAATATATTTCTTATCTAGCTTTCTCTACATCTGAGCTTGTTACTCATCCTTATGTTCTGGTCAGTTTTAGCAGGATACTATAAATATTCATCAATTTGTCTGTTGCAGTGGCATGCCCGAGTGTAAGCTTGGCCTAAATGATAGAGTATATTGGAGGCACAAGGTCGAGCAACCAAGGGAAAGGCTATTGATCTGGAAGACATCAAATTTCATCAGTATGTAGCTTAAGTCTTTGGTTAGTATTAAGTGCAAAATTGCTATCATTGCTGTAGGTCCTAAAGTAAATGCCAATTTGGTCTAGGTGTGTGCGTTTGGCCCGGTTTGAAAATGATCGGACCATATCCTTCATACCGCCTGATGGAGCTTTCGATCTCATGACATATAGACTCAGCACTCAGGTTTACCTTTCACTTTACAAATGCTGTCGTTTCCTGTTTTTAGTTGCTTATTCCATGGCATTTGATCAGTTAAATTATAATAAATTCTGTTAGCAGGTAAAGCCTTTGATTTGGGTGGAAGCTCAAGTTGAAAGGCATTCTAAAAGTCGTATTGAGATTATGGTAAAGGCTCGGAGCCAGTTCAAGGAGCGCAGGTAAGGCTATTGCTTAACATGTCTCTATTTAACGCTATTGCTCTGGGTGTTTCATAGCCTGATTGTTTTTCTTTAATACTAATGAAAATTTAATTGTGCAGCACTGCCACACATGTTGAGATTGAGTTGCCTGTTGCCATCAGACGCTAACAAATCCAGATGTTCGTACATCAAGGGGTCTGCATCATATGCACCTGAAAGGATGCAATGGTCTGGAAAATAAAATCTTTTCCAGGTGGCAAGGTATGAGTCCACTTTAAAATATCTTTTTCAGCCCAATTTGTGTCATTGATAGCCATGACATGAAGGGGTGATTATGTTTCCCATGATTATTAAAAAAGTTTTTTTTGTTAATACTCTTTTCCATATAAATTTTTAGGAGTATATGTTGAGAGCAGAGTTTCGTCTTCCAAGTATAACAGCAGAAGAGGCAGCTCCTGAGAGAAAAGCTCCTATACGTGTAAAGTTTGAGATACATAGATTTCACTGTTTCCGGGATTCAGGTATGTGTTTATATGGAACATTATTGCATGCTATATGTATTCTTTTAAGTAATGAAATTTTTTATTAGGAATAAAACAAGGGTCCTGTTAAAGGATGCCCTTAGGGCATTTGTTAATGGGCCATTTTAAGAAAATTTTAATATCACTTTATGAAAAATATAAAAAGGCTGTCAAAAAAAGTCAAATTGTTTTTTTCTTTTCCCATAAAAGTTTCTAAAAGTATCCCTAAACCAATGCTCTTAGGGCATCTTTAACTTTTCCCATAAACAAACCTAGTAGACCGGTGGTGTACTAAGAGGGCAGTACAATCAATTCGAAATAGGATTTTGCTATTGTGTGCCATAAGGGCACACAATAATTAATCATTTTTTGGAAATATTTTTTCGGGAATTGAAAAAATATTGACAGCTTTTTCAATTCCCGAGAAAAATGTTCCCAAAAACATTAACCGGGGGGAACCCCTTCAAAATAAAATGATCAAACAAATGGAAGAGAGAAAAACAAGGCGGAGAGAGAAAAGCAACACTCCACCTATCAAAAAAAGAAAAAGAAAAGCAGCACTCCAATCCAACAAAGTCGGAGGAAGAAGGCTTTAAATGTCGAGGATATTCGGTTGACATCCCTCAAACTTTTAGAATTTCGTTCTTGTGCCAAAGACACCAATAATGCAATGTGGCACAGCCTTCCAAAAAGCGATATTTTTATGTTTGTCGAAATACCTCTGCCAAGATGCAAACATATCAATGACTCTCATTGGCAATACCCAATGGAAGCCAATAACAAAAGACGTGAAAGCACTAGTCTCCAAAGCTATAGGACATGAAGGATGAGTGGTCCACAGTCTCCCCACATTAGTTGAGGATAGGGAATAGTAATAACCATGCACCTCAAACCCCCAGACTCTTGGCAGGTTACCAGCAAAGTGTATCCATTCCTCATCCCTAACAACGTTGGAATAGATAAGATCTATAAATGATACTAGTGACTCCAACTCCCAATCTTGGACCAGTCTAGAGAATGCGAGCATCCCAATGGCACACCCTAGTAGAGAGTTGTAAAACATCAGCAATTAAGTACCCTTTAACAGTACTGAAGCTAAATAACTCTGGAAAAGTATTCTTGAGTGGACATACGTCATGCCAAAATTTCACTCTAGTGCCATTACCCACCTCAAACTAAAGGTTTTTGGAAAAAGATCTCCCATTCCTGTCTAATCGATCTCCAAAGACTCACACCATAGGGACCCAAAAGGGCCAAAACAGCTTTTGTGCATCATTCTCTCCATTCATTCCCGTATTTCATCTCTAAACCTTTCTCCATAGGGACTCCCTTTCAGTCCCACATCTCCAAAGCCATTTCCCTAAAAGCTTGATTAAACCTTCTCATGTTCCTTACACCTAACCCTCCATAATGAACCGGTTCACAAACCGTAGCCCATTTAACCAATTTGCGAGTTATATTATATGGGACAGCTTGATGATGTTCTCTTGTTTATCTTCAGTTATTCATGCTTTCGGTAAATGGCATTCCCCCTCCCTCCCCCCAGTTTTCCTTTCTCAGATTGAGAAGTATACTCTTAACAATGCAATGGTTAAAATCAATCACAGTACTGGTACTTTTCTTTTAGTGGGTACCACTTGATGGTCATCCAGTATTTGTTCAATCAACTATATAATAATTTTTTGTTGGTAGAATAGCACATGCGACTTCATTAGCTTAACCTGTTTCTTTTGTAACTAAATTCACATCTAGTAAGTTTCAAATAATCTAGACTCATAGGACTGATGTGATAGTCAAGAAATTGACTGGTAAAGGAAGAGTAAGAAAGGAAAAGAAATAACAAGGGGAAAAGAAACTAGTTACACATCCATTTGGCTAAAGCTTTTTGCTTTTTGACTCAGTTTTCTATTGTTTAAAAACTAACAAAACTAGCTTTTGAAAAAAATAAGCTAACTTTTTTTTGCACATTTTAGTATAAAAGTTACCAAACATTATGTATCTTTTGTCTTATATTTAGCAAGAAGCAAAAGGCAAAAGGCTTTTTGTTCTGTTGACAAACGGATATTTATGGATCAGACTGAAAAGAGATTTTTATTATTATTATTTCTAAATTCCATTATCCACTATGACAAACTCAACCAGTGTTCTTTCTTCAATTCCTTTTTTTGAGTTTTGTGAATCTGAAATTATTTATGTAGAGACTCAATATGCCATAGCAACCACCAAAGAGATGAACATTTTTTGGGTTTACTATATATTAAGACTGTTTTTAAATTAACATGAATCATGACAGATCGAAGCAAGATGAGATTAGTATAAATTACATTACATAAATCTGGTGATTTTGTAGGTTCGATACTTGAAGATTATTGAGAAAAGTGGATACCAAGCTCTTCCAGGGTGCGGTACATAACAATGGCTGGTGAATATGAACTAAGGCTTATATGATGGTTGCTTCACATGTTGTTTCTATCCACCATGTGTATTTCTCCGCGATTTAGTACTCAAATTGGATATATCAAGGAGCCTTTTGAAAGTCCGTTGCCATGTATTGATGATTATTTTTTGAAAATAATCATTTTGGTTCTCTGGCATTATTTTGGTTGTTTGTGCATCAAGAATTATTTTAGCAGGATTTTTAGTTGATGGTTGTCCAGAAAGTACATTTTGTTATCCTTTTCTTCTGTTTGGAATAACATAGCATATCTTGTAATTTCAATATTTTCATGTGATCGTTGTATTCAAATTAGTATTCCTTGATTTCTCAACAAAAAAAAAAAAATAGTATTCCTTGAGAAATTTCTTGATCTATGCTATCTGGCTTGTAAATCGTAGTCTCATTTTCCCAGATGGTCTTAATGCCCAATTTAAGTGTCACTAAAAAGCCTGCAGCCTGGCCCGGTCCAGTACTTGAGGCCTGTGGGTTAGATTGTAGGCTAGTTTTTTTTTTTTTTTCCCAAAGGACCGGCTGACTAGTGCAGCCCAAGTGGTTGTGTTAAAGTGTATATATGCAATTATGAAGTTAGAGAGGTCCCAGTGGATGCCAAACAGTCCACCTAAAAATTACAATTGGTTGAAAAGTTTGTTAAGTGTATTTTTTTTTTTTTTTGTGTTAAAGTTATATGATATTTCAAAATGAATTTAGAATAATTGACACACGTATGTAATGATTTGCAAACACGTCTCAAAGAATACTCAAGTTTTGTGTAATTTTTGTTTTAAGAATATACTAGGAGTCAAAAGGATTGTAGTTTTCTTTAGATTGTGGCTAAGAGCATAACTCAGCATAAGCAATGTATTCTTATTTTCTATCTTTAAAAAAAAAAAAATCTTGAAGATGGTGTAATCTTATTTCATTTGAATAAAGTTTTTTTTTTTCATTATTTTTTAGTTTTCATGATTTTATCCTCAAATAATCAAGTGCAACCCCAAATTCTAAAAGCCTCAATCTTGGGGTCCTATAAGGTTAACTCACAAAATGTTTTCGGTAAGCTTCGGGTTCGTGGGTAGCCATGGGCAATGTGGGTTGAGCCAAACGGGCTGTTGACCATTTAATGAGCCGAGCAGAGAGAAAAACCTTAGCTCAAGGCTTACCCATGGATAATTCCCACTAGGACATTTAGTGGGCTGGATAGGTGGGTCGAGTTTAATGGGCTAAGCATGAGCTTTTAATTTGCCTTTATTGGGATTTTAATGGACCTGTATTGGGATTATGAAATTTTATATCCTCCCCGTCCTTCCTCTCAAAAAAAAAAAAAAAAAAAAAAAAATATATATATATATATATATATATAATTATGTTAAATGTCACAAAACACAAATCGTCAAATTGAACTATTTAAAGGTTTAAATCAGTGCATTGTTAAGAGGCTTGTAGCTCAATTGATTGACATTATCTGATATTTTCAACAGAGACATTCAGGATTTAAATCTCTCATCTCTTATTGTAACTATTGAATTATAACATAAAAATAATAATATTGATATTTTTATTATTCTTATTATGGTGAGAGTAGTTACGTCACTACAAAATAAATGTGTAGATCTCAACTAGGTTGATTACTACACACATATCTCTAATTATAAATTCAATGGACAACATGTAACACATAGAGTCAGAGGTTCTTATTATTTATGAATTCTCTTTCAAGCATTTTACAAATTTCATCCCAAACTCCCACGACTCCAAATATAAATTAATGCCCATTGCTAATCCCCTTGGTTGCGACCAACAATCGCTCTATAAATTGGTTAAACTCGTCTTCCTTGCTTAACATACTAATCCTAGCAAATATTGGATCGACACCGAAAGCCTTGCCCCCTCTTCCAACAATCTTTAATCCACTTAAAAATTCGTTACAATCCTCAATGCCTTCTTTGCACTTCAACCATGCATATGCTGTTAGGGAAACAATAAAATAATTATGTTAGAATATGTTTTTTCCAATATTTTTTTTTAAAACGAGAGAAATTAAGAAATGGGATATTCCATGCTATAGTTTTGTATCTATTGAACATGTACCCGGCAATGTTTTAGTGAACTCGCCAGTGAAGAGGCAATGCTCTCTTGGATACTTG
>JAGHPS010000863.1:0-25040 GCA_020976635.1 Castanea crenata
GTTTTTTATTTTTTTTTAATAAGAAAGTCATATGTTATGTGTGAATATGATCATTTTTTAGAGCTAATCTTATGATACTTCTAATCATATTAATAGTTCCAAATGCACAATTTTTGTAAGAAAAAAATCTAAATCTCAAATTGAAATAAGTGAATATTATGACATTAATTTTTTTTTTTTTTAAAGCCTCATCATACGCACAAAACGCATGTGATGAGGCTAGTCTATAGTCATGTCTTTAAAAATATTAGGAATTAACACAAATTTGAAATCATTATAATTTTGTGACATTTTTATTCTCGAATGCCGTTTACTTTCTAATTTTCAATCATAAAAAAAAAAAATCGATGTTTTAGTACCAACTAATAGTTGAATAAATCAATATAATACAAAATTGTTTACACTCTCACTTTGAATTTTAACATTTTCATAGATAGGGATAAGAGAAGAGATAAAATATTGAAACTCAACCCCAAAAAATTAAAAGGGGTTGAAATTTTTATTGCTTAACTTGTTTTTCTTTTTCTTTTTTTTTTAAAGTAAAGTTATAGTTGTTTTGAAGAAGTGGATTAGTAGAAGAGTGATCCTATTTATATGAAATGCTTTAGGTGAGAGTTAGAGATATATTTCTACAGTGTTGTTCTCAAGTTTTGCCCCTATTTAAACATAGGCTGTAGGGTATATTGAAACCAAAAAAATGTCTAGTCCAAACATGAAAAACCTCTCTAAATAGTAGTATGGGTAATATGGAAAAGCCAAATTGCCAAAGAATATGTGCCCTATTTGGTTTGTGTTTTCAGTTTCGTGTTTTCAAAACTTTGTTTTCCAAGTATTTGAGAATTTTTTTTTCTAAAAAATAGTTTCCAAGTGTTTCATAAATAAGAACTAAAGGTTAAATAAATATGTTGATTATTTTTTTACTGAAAGTATTGAAGCTGAAAAAGTGAAATGACATTTTGTGCAAAAACTATAGCATGGGACTCTCCAAAAATCAAATTTATCTCAATTTTTGGACAAAAAGTTATTGTGAAACCCCACAATGTGCCAAGCCAGTTAAGCAATTAGGCTTTGGTAGTTTCAATAATTTAAGTGCATCCCAAACACACACATATTTTCTATTTTTCAACAATTTAAGTGCACTCTTTCCTCACACAGTGATAGAGAAATGATAAACGATAAATGAAAATTACAAAACTACCATCAAGTTATTTGCAAAAATGCCACCCAAAATAGAAAATAGGACCTGAAAATAGGTCTGGGTTATTTTTCGAAAATTATTCTCCACAATGAAAAATGAATAGTTTTCTAAAAACAATTTTCAATATATAATGACCAAACAAATGTTGTTTAATGGGACCTACATTTTCTTTTTAAGTTGAAAAAAAACTGTTTAAAATTAGGGTACCAAATAGGATTTGAAGTTTGAAGTTTCCACATTTAGCATGATGATTGTGTTATAAATGTTGGGAAATTTAGACCCCGATTGATAGAATTAACAAGTTTTAAACTCAAGTTGTTAATTAGATTCATCATGAATAAAACTTGTTAAAACAAACAAACATCAATATCATGTCAAAATCATGCACATTGGAATAGTAAATAAGACAAAATATGATAACCCAAGAAAACCAATGAAACAAACTAGTTTCACAGTAAAAAAACCTAAAGGGAAACCATCCCGAAAAACAATCCACTATAATAAAGAGAAGTTTCAAATCTAGTACAAAACATTTGTCCTTAAACTATATAATCCTTGTAGATAAACTTATAGTAGAAACCTTCTACCGATTCAAAACCTCTGAACTTTTCAATATATGAATGTCACCCTTTCGCACGGATCCCAATATGTGACTAACCAATAATGCACAGCTCCTAGTATGTGACTATCTCACTAACTTAAAGAAGATTGTTGGCTGCAAAGTTTTTCACTTCATCAACAATGAAGATTAAGAAGCACTTGGTTACAAAACCCTAAAGTGCAATGACACAGCAGTTTCTTTCAGAGAGAATAAGCACTTGGTCACTTTTTTATGTGTTCTTCTTGTATTCTTATGTGTGACTGCTTTTAAAATAAGCATTATATATGTCTAGGGTTATGAAAAAAGAAACCCTACGCATACATGTTAACATGAGCTGAAAATCATATCTGAAAATTCTAATTTCGTAATTCTCGATAGATAGTATCTATTGAGCAACTGTCAAGCTTCGATAGATAGTATCTGTTGAGCAGCTGTTGAGCTTTAATAAATTAGCACTTCTTTATTTGTTTCTTGGACAAATTTGCTTGGTTTCAATACTAGACGTGAACTCTTGTTCCTTGAAGTACTAAATTCATATTAGATCTACCCAATTACAAGTAAAGTGTGTTTTGTCAAAGGATTAGTCAATTTTAAATGGCATATGTTCTTAACATAATTTATATATGTCCTAACAATAAACTTATAAAATTCTCATTTTTACATAAGTCTTAGTTGAGAATTGAGATATATATTTTAATTTAAAATAAATTACAATAAGCTCGCTTAATGTTTGGAGACATGATAAAAACCTCCAATGAGTATGCATGAGGAGTACCAAATTGTTTTGTTTTTGAGAAATAAGCTGGCTCTGTTTGTTTTGATGGAAAAACTTCTCTAAAGATAGTTTTTTGTGTTTTTCTATATTTGATAGTATTAAAAAAAAAAAGTTAAAAAAAAACTATCTTTAATCAACAGAAAAAGAAAAGTACGGCTTAATTTTAGAGATTTTTTTTTTTATTTTTGGAAAACAACTTATCTCACAACAAGCTAAATAAAGAAAGTTAGAAAATTGTTTTTCAACCTATTTAAGATAATTACCAAATATAGAAAAATGAGATAATTTTACGAAAATTACTTTATAAAAAATGACTTATTTTCTAGAAAATATTTTTATCTAAACAAATAGAGCTTAAAAATGGCTACTACTATCAAACTAAGTAATGTTCAGCCGGACAAATAATGGCCATTGATGCTCCAAATTATTTATGCCTCTAAGCGTGCACGTCAAAGTTTAGTAGAACCCCATTTCGCACATAAGCACAAGTTGTGATGAAACCGGAAAAAAGAAGGATTTCTTTTCGCGCAGTTTGCTCATAGTGCAGGTGCCACTTGTATATTGTAGAAATTCCTTGATTTGTTTCATATGGAAGGAATTTTTTTTTTTTTTGGAAAGATAATTAGGTAATTACAGCATGGGGAGGTGCCAATTGATCAGCTTCCAACCCTTGGCTTATGGAAGGATTATTTAAAGATGTGGAACATTTTATTCTGGCAAATTCTTATTTAGATAGTTCGTATCTGGATCCAAGATGATTTCCTCAACGAGAAAGGTTCCTTGGCAACTTCACTTTTCAATGTTATATTTATTACTTATTTACTTTGCATAAACACTAATAAAGAAGTTTAGCATTCGGTCATGTCCAAATCTTCTCCTTTTGCTCTACCAGACAAAGCCCATCAAACTTGAACACAAGAATATTTGTGAATAAAAGATCAATGGTAGCCATGGCATTGGCAACCGCAATTCCTGGGCGTTCCTTCCTTCCAGCTCCAAATGGGATTAGTTGGAAAATGTGTCCTTTAAAAATTTATTGTAGAATTCAAGACCCTCTCTGGTTGGAACTCAGTCAGAATTTCCCACAATGAAGGGTCTCTTGCAATTGCCCATGCATTAGTGGAGACAGTATCTTATAAGACACTCTTTCCACGTCAACACATCTATGTAGCAGGACTAACCAATAATAGTAGAACACATAGAAAATTGAAAATACCATTATACCCTCAAAATTTTTAAAACCCACCTCCCCCCTCCTCTATCTTTCAAAATGAGAAATTGTTAGAAAAATTGCATGGAGTGAATAAGAAATTAATGTTTTCTATGTTCATTTGAAGATGTTATTAAAAGTGGTAAAAATTTTGAACCCCACATAAGAAAGGAAATAGATAATATATGAGTTTATATGCTCATAAGTTGAGCATTGGATTGGGCTTTTGATATATATGGACTGGATCTACTTGTTCAAATAATAATATTTTATTATTTTAATTTTTGAGTCAATTGTGAGAATTTTTTGTATATTTCATTTTGTGTCAAGGAGAGAGAAAGAAACATTAAATAGTTCGCAAAGCACGACCTTATGTGTTTCGTTTTTGTGTTGCATATCATTTTATCCTAAAAGACAGATGTCCATGAGTCTCAAAGCACTACAGTGATTGTGTGAGGGGCGAAATCTGCTTTAAGGAAACTATGTCAAACACAAGACTTGATCTGAATTGTTCATCTGTCAAGCATTTGGTCTATAAGTTTTTAATTATTTGCATATTTCTCTTTATATATATTCAGTATTTGTTTATTGCATTTGTCTATCATATTTATTTGTGCTATTGCTTATTCTTAGATATATGTATTATTCCTTTTGCTTTATTACAAAAGTAAATTGTTGATATATATCCGATAGAAATCAAATTTGATTTTTCAAAAAGACTCACCTGACACACACACTCTCTCTCAATATTCCATTGGAAGTTGCCTTAAACACTACCCGAAGGACCACTCCTACACTACAATTTTCTACCCTTTCAGCCACCCACCACCGTTTCTAACTATCTTTCAACGAACTCCAATTTGGTATCATAACAGTTGTTAATCAGGTGATAGTTTAAGGTGTTGGTTGGATTTTTGCTTCCTAAGATTTGACTTTTTGCTACTTATGTTTTTTTCCTTAGCTTGTTGGTTTACCTGTTTGATCTTAACTCAAATCTCTCTTTTAGATCATCTGTCTGAAATTCATGTGCATAAATTTTAGACCTTAGTGCATAAATCTTAGCTCATCTTCTGCAGCTCTTGAACATGTGAATTTGATTTGACTAGTCACACAAAGATTGCAAATTTCAGCACTTCTTGAGATTTGTAAGCATTTTGGATTTTTTGTTCGGATTTGTTTTTGCAGCAACTCATTTTTATTTTTTATGGTTTATGATCTTAGAGTCTGTAATTTATGGTACTCTGTTTCTTTTTTGTTTCTTAATTATTGATAGAATCAGATAGATTTAAGAATCTCAAGCTAAAAGTTGGTTTGAAGGAAACTTTTGGATATTAGAAACAAATTTAAAAATAATATGTTGTAAGATTTGATCATTTCTGAAACCTAAAAATCTACGTTTGTGCATATAGGTGAACAAAGAATAATTTAGGGGTCGGCTTTGACTATGAATCAATCTTATTAGGAAAAGGTTTTTTATTTTATTTTATTTTTTCTACCTTTATACACACCTAGCATCTCCAAATTTTGTAAACGAGCAACATTTCACACCTTAATGGTGACCTTAACTCACTGGTCTAATATAAATGTCCCAATATGATTTCAATAAATTTTGGAGAAGTTTGGATGTAAGGAGTCACCTTTTGTTTTTTCCCCAGATGTCATATTTAATTTTCTCAATATTATTATTTTATATGTTCAAATTATTTGTGTCCTTCCATTCATGTAGTGATTATAATTTTTTTGTAACAATAAATATTTCAGATTTATCAAGGCAACTAAAGGGAATGAAGCAATGGAAGTATGAGCTCAATGTCAATTTTCATTTTAGTTTGCTTGTACAGTCTTTTGCACATTGTGTGTGTGGTAGCATATAAATTTTGGAAAGGGTAACATAATAGCCTTGGAGATCACCAGATAGAGGTTGCATCAACCTTTCCATCTCAATTAAGAGCGTTTCCCTCTTAACTAAGAAGCCTGTTCAGAACCTAACTGTTTGCGAAAGTTTGCTAGCCAGCTTCATCTCAATTCCAACCTTTACTAAGATGTTCAAAACCACAAGGGCTTCATGTGTCTTTTGGTGAAGTTTATTGATGTAGGGATTTCTTTGTTGAATAAATGAAATATTCCATCTTAGCAACATGGAAAAATGTAGCATGTTTATTGTGACTTTCATGTGTGATTCACTTATTTGGTGACAATGTATATTAATGTAGTAATTTTTTAGTTGATAGAATGAAATATACCTTCTTAGCAACATGGAAGAAGGTAGCATGTATATTGCAACTTTAGTAAAGATGGTTTATGTATATATGTATACTACATTTTCAAGTTGAACAAGTGAGACCATAAAATGAGTAATTTGTTTGAGATTGTTGGAAAGAGTTCATAAAGATGGGTATTTTTCCCTGTGCTTGTCTTACCTACTCAAGTGAGGTCATGTTAGTATTTGTTAATTGATTTGTATAAGATAACTTGTACAGTATTTGGGAAAAGAGTAAACACATACAATTGTATAAGAGTTACTTTAACATCATATATATGATCAACATTTAAGTGAGTTTGGATAGTACTGATAAATGGGGCGTTTGGTGTTTTTTCGGGGGTCCCATGCACTGTTCACAAGACCTGCAAGTATGAAAAAACACAAATTTTTAGGTCCCACGGTACTATTCACACATTTAAAAATTATTTTGCTACAGTATTTTTAGTAATAAGTAGTATCCAAACAGACGCTAAATAGAAGTTACTCAAATATTTACATGTAGAATCCAACACAATTGAATCGCTTTATAAGTAAACTAGCCTCTGAGCACGCGCTCACGTAGGGGTATCAATGTTCGACCCAACCCGCAAACACGACGCAAATTCGACACGGGTTTTTTTGGGTTAGGGTTAGGGTTGTGCCTTAATGGGTTTAGGTCATAAATGGGTTGACCCAAAAGCGATACGATAAGAAACATGTCATAAGCGAGTCAACCCGCGTAACCTGCAATAGACACTTTTGACTTGTCAATTTATTTGCGTCAACCCAAAATGACCCATTTAATACAACTTGTTTAACTCAAATAACAAATAAATATTAATTTTATTTTAGATTTGTCAAATACTTTTTATATCCAACATATATTTTAAATTTAAAAAGAAAAGTGAGTAATTTCAAAATTTTACAAGGAATATAATTGAAAATTGAAAACTTTACAAATCCTACAGACCCTAAATCTCTAAACCTTCTTATAATCTTTTTTTTTTTTTTTTTAATTTCTACCGTACTACTCACTCTACTATCTTATAATCTCATGTCCAATTCTCAAACTCAAAATCTCAAACCGGTTATTGCTCTCTCTCTCTCTCTCTCTCTAGATGATAATCATAGTCATAGTTAGGATTATCTATTGTTTGCTCTAATTCTTTCAATATTGATACTTAGCATTTGGCGAGTTCCAAGGATATTATATTTTTGTTAAACTATGTTGTTTTGAATTTGGGTTGAAGTGTATGCACTTCTTTAAGAGTGTAAAGAACTTATTTCTAGATGAATATTATATTTTTTGTTGAACTATATTATTTTGAATGTGGGTTGAAGACTTGAAGTGTATGCACTACTTTTGGGATGTAAAAAAAAAAAAAATTATTTGTAGATAGATGTTATATTAAATATTATGAAGGTTGAAATGGGTTGTGTTACATTTGTGTCAAACCAACATGACTCGTTTATTAAGCGTGTCAAATGGGTTGGGTCAAGTTAACCCATCTTATTAACAGATCGTGTTAGGATTGAGCCATTTAGTCGAATATCCCTACCTCAACACATCACAAAACCCGACACGCTAACCCAAATTGACACCCTACACTTATGTGGGTACTCAGAGGCTCTTCTATTTTTTGAGTAAAGATTAATAATTTGCATTATTATAATTTGTAATTTCTACTTTTACCAATCACCAAAAAAAAACCCTAAGGGTGTGATGAAAAAATAATTTCCCCCATAAATGCATAAATCAATATTACTAAGAATTTTGGAAGATATCTGTTGCTCAACAAATGGTTTGAGTCTTGATTGCATTTGCCAATCTTAATTCTAGACTTCGTAAAATGTGTCCCTAACATCAAATCCATTAAAGTCATAAATTAGTTGCTAAATTTTGGCTTAATTTTAAAAAAGAACCATTAAAAGCACAAATTGAACAAATTGTCAAAAAAAAATTATAGAGAAAAAGAAACATGAGATTGATGAGAATGAAACTTGGCCTTCACAAATAGAAATAAATATAAAACTAACTAACAAACGTGGAGGTTAGAGATAATGAAGAGATCATGAGTGAGAAAATGTAAAACAAAAATAAAGCATGAGAAATTACATAGTAGTAACTGCTTTTTAGTGGGGATGTTGGGATGATAAGGATGGATAGAAGTTATAGTACTGGTTTTATAGTAGGAGTCTTTTTTTTTTTTTTAAAATAAAAAAGAAGAGATTTGGGAAAATAAAAACGTGAGATTAGAGTAATGGAATTTTAAAAAAAAAAATTGAAAAAAAGGGGGACAGAAGAAACAAATACATCGTGATGAAGTAAAAAAAAATACGTGGTGTGAGTTTGTTAGATTGGAGAAATTTTAAACTAACAATAGTGATCCTATTTTGTAGGGAGCTAGTGAGTAAAAGTAGGAATTAAATCAACGTAAAAGTAGAAGTTTATTAGAAGCAGAAAGATATTTCAATGTAGAAGTAAGAATTTATTATTTTTGTCAACGTAGACTTGACGACCAAAAACCTGTGATGGCGGCCATGGTGGTGATTCGCAAATACCCAAGGCAACCCCAATCTATTGTGTCGTTCATGGCAGAGAAGACTGGCGAACAAATCTAAGCAAACGACTTGTTGGATCCGCCGGAAACAATGGCAAGTGAAAGCGGAGATGAGTGGGAGAAAGGAGAGAAAAAAAAACTGAAAGAGGAATAAATGAAAGTGGGAATAGATTAGAGATAGAAAGAGAAGGAAGAAAATTCTAGAAATTAGAATATTTTGGCGGGTAGTTGAAATTTAAGGGAAATTTCGAGTTGGATTTATTTTACACGTTTCAATCATTCATTGGTTAGTCTTGCCAAATAGATGTGTTGATGTGGAGAAAGTGTCTTATAAGATACTTTCTCGCATTAGTGATAACCGTGGGTACCTGCAGCTATGTCATATCCCTTTATTTTAACATCTTGAGTTGATTTTTGGGGAACTAATAATGGAAGAATTGATACTTGATTCCTCTCGAACAATCAAAACTAGTAAACTGAACTCTTGTAGAATTTTCTGGTACTATTCTAAATGTTTGAAAAGTTTTAAGCCTTGTGGATGGTTTTTTGAAACATTGTAACTCTCCATTAGTGCCTTTTGAAGGGTTATAACCCTATGGATATAAATAGTGGTTCATGTTTACTTGATAACTAATTCTTTCTCTCCCTCAAATAGTTTATTAAGAAACACGAGAAATCTTATAGGTATTCTCCAAAACTACTATTTGTAGAACCCAATAAACTTTGTTATATCTTAAGAACAATTTTTTTTTTTTTGAGAAACAAACACACACACACACAAGGGAGAGGGAAAAGGGTTCTAACACAAAGCACACCATAACTCCACTCAAAAGCTGTGGTAACTTTTAAGAGAGGGTGGGGCAAGTTATACTACACACAACACACTCTCTTAAGCAATGTGGGACAATTACCTTTTTTTTTTTTTTTTTTTTTTTTTTTTGAGAAACAAACACACACACACACACACACACACACAAGGGAGAGGGAAAGGGGTTTTAACACAAAGACACATCACAACTCCACTCAAAAGCCATGGTAACTTTTAAGGGAGGGTGGGGCAAATTATACTACACACAACACACTCTCTTAAGCAATGTGGAACAAATTTGTAGTAACTTTTTAGCAACTCGCGTATGAGGAAAAATATTTTCTAAGAATAACGTTCGATTGTGCCTCCAAGTCAATCTTAACTTCTATTTATTTGTTGTGTTCATTTTGTTTTTTCATTATTACTATTTGAGATTAAAATTCACAACAACTTAGCTCTATGAAATTATTACCTTTTCAAAACAATGTATATATAGTTGTGCCAGATTCAAATGACCATATTTGATTTTGTAAGTTGTGATTTATAACTATTTTGTATTGGTTTTAATTCCGTGCCAAATTTGATTGTATTTTTATTCAATCTTTTGTACCTTATATTTTATGTGAGATTTTATTGTAAGGGTTATGTGATAGAGAAAGAGTGTGTGAAGACTCAAGCATTTGAAGACAGAAGAGTTTTTGCGGGTAGCTCGCGACTAAGCATCCCACGAAGTGATGCATGTGACTTGCATATAACTAGAATGCGAAGAGTCATGACACATGGTAATAGTTGGTTTTCGCGGAGTGTTTCGAGGGTACGGCCTTCCTACGAGATACCCGCGAAATAGTCTGTTTTGCTATTTTGTCCTATCTGCTCCAATACATCCTCATACACACTATATATTCCTTCATTACCCACATATTAAGTAGAGAGCTTTTCAGAGAGAAAACCCTAACCTCAAACCCTTGAGAGTGTGAGATTGTCATACCCACAATTCTACATACCATCTATTGTGGTTTTCTCTACTCATAACCTCTCCATTTCCAAATCCTTGAGAGGTTGATAGCTCAAACACTTACCACACCCATACTGAGTGTTCAGTGAGTTTTTGGTGCTGCTGGAAAGCATTGGAAGAAGCCAAACTTTAGCGGATGCAATCGGTTGCATTGCGGGATCCCAAAAGCATGACAAGACACGGTTCCGAGAAGCATTGTTGGAGTAGGAGCTTGGAGGGCTTAGGTGCATTGGGTATACTAGGCTTGGAAGGTCTTTTGCTATTTGTGTATCCCAACTTATTGTCTAGTGGATCGATTTATCACTTGGAGGGCGGTGGAGAGGTTTTTTGCTGAGTTCTTCGGTTTCCTCTTCGATAACATTGGCGTGTTATCTTGTATTTGCATCTCTCTTCCCTACTCTTTCAGCTTTCATTTTACTGCTGTGTTTTATTGAATATGGCTTAGAGTAGTTGTATTGTTTATTTGCTACATGAACTACACTTCATATGTATGTATGTTTCAAGTCTTTTAAGTCTTAATACACCTTTTAAGTCTATAAATCGGCTCGCTGTTGTGTTCATGTGTTCAGATTTATTTCAAATCCAAAAAATTGGGTCCTATGTATGTTTGCCCTAAATGTCCACTTTTTTTAAAAAAAAGTTTTACTCAAAAATTCATTAGGATATAAAAGACATGGGCAAAAGATTTTCAATTTATCATCTTTATGTAGATCATAACCTTGTCACTATTGCAACATTTTACCAAATTCAACTAATACAATTCAAATTTGATATGTTTTAAAATAAGTTTTGCCAACACATCTATGAACCCTAATAATAAAAACTATTCAAGATTATTTTGGATGAGATTTATTTATTAAAAAAAAAAATGTGAATTTTGACTCAATTATAATTTTGAATTAACTTTTCAAATGCGTATATCTTTTTCTCTTGGAGTGGGAAAATTATAGTCTATAAAAAATCGTGCTAATTGAGAAAGTCAAAATTCAAAATGAGAAAAATTATTAGATATATTTGGAGTACAATGACATGGTGCTCATTTTTTTCACATTCATGATAAACTTTACAATAAATTTAATAAGTGAGATCCACCATGAATATCAGTGTGTCTCGTGCATATGGATGGGTACAATTAAAAAAAACACATTATATGAGAGGTTCAAATTATACATGGTATTAGTTTACAATTTTTTAAAACCATAAATTTCTAAAATGTAATGGTTTCTTATATTATATTATATTATATATATATATATATATATATGATTTAAAATTTAATTGGTTTTAGACTCTTTGGTTTTACACTCAATAATTCACTTGCCATAAAATTAAAAATTTAGATGGACACGTGACAGAAAATTGAACTCCAATTGAAATCTAATTTAGAATCTAATCGGATTTGTTTGGATTCTTCAATTTTTACACTTAACTAGTGTGTAACCATTGCATATGCACACGTACAATTAAAAACAATTACAATTTCGGGATTCAAATTACATTTTTTTGAAAAGAAATTCAGATTATACATGATATTAGCTTACAACTTTTTTAAACTATACATTTCTAAAATATGTAATGGTTTCTTATTATATATATGATTTAGAATTTAATTAGATTTAGATTTTTTGGTTTTTGTACCTAATAATTCTATTGTGACAAAAATTTAAAAAAATTAGATTTACATGTAGTTCAAAATTGGACTCTAATTGAAATCCAATTTAGAATCTAATTGGATTTGAATTCTTCAATTTTTACACTCAATAATTCACTTAGCACAAAAATTAGAAATTAGATAGGATACATGGCGTAAAATTGAGAATCCAATTGATGAATTCTAATTGGATTTTCTTTAAGTTTTGGCTTTAATATATATATATATATATATATATATATATATATATATATAGATAGATAGATATAGATAGATAGATAGATATGAGAGAAGTGAGTACCAAGTTATCACTTAATAATTACTTTCAAAAAGAAGTAAAACCACTCACTTCTGTGAACCACCAAAGTCGAAAGAGCCAAAGATTCATCAGTAAGAAATTACAGCTAGCAGGATAAATGGTGTAACAATACTAGAAATAACATTTTTGGTTAAAACTTAGCTATAGAGAGAGGGTGCCACCATAAACAAGCTATGGATAATAATAAGATATTCATAATTTTTTGTGGCTTTCAACAGTTGAGATATAGACCTCATCGTGTTTTAACTTATAGCTAAACGTTTTTGCCTATTTCACTAGCTATACTTTAGGCATCCTTCCTAGCATTCACTCTAGACAGTTTACAGGGAAAATCCTTTTCTGAGGCTGTTAACATGTTTGAACATCAACAAGGGAAACCCCAAAAACAAAGGCATACACTTGCCCTAAAATGAGAGAAGAAATGGTCACATTTCCTGCAATTTTTAGTGCCAAATGTAGCATCCTTGTTACTGCAGCCCTTTGTTTTAACAACTTTTTTTTTTTTAATGGCAAATTTTTAATCAAATTGAACATGAAAGCTTGAATTAAGTAAATTTAAAATTTAAATGACTCAATTGATGAAAGTAAAGTTAGAGGATTAAAATAAATTTCAATCAAATTTAGCGAGTACAAGTTTCATTTTAGAGAGTAAATTTCCCTCAAAATTATTATATTCACCTTACTTCTAGTTTGGGATAACTCATGTAAGGACCTAAAATTTCTCAACTTTGGTTCCCTCCTCCGTTTATTGATTCAAGATCCTTATACAATGCATTTGGTAGAGAGGGTTCAACAACAAAAGTCCCCATCTCCTCTTTTCACATTTCTATTTATATTCTTTTACGCTCTCATCAACCCTACACCTTGCAATCTGTGAACCTTTTTCCCATGACATCTGTCCGTCGGCAATGGAGTAATATTCTATTTTGCGTTCTGCACTGTTCAGGTCATGTCCACATTAATGCGACGGACAAAGGGGATGCTTGCTAATTAATGCGGCCAAAATGGTTGTTGCTGAACATTTAATGCCACTTTCCAGATCAACCTACGATCTCTAGATATTTATAACTTGTTACTTACGTAACTACCACCTATGCCACCTCACCCCCGGGCACATCCAGCAAGGTCTCATCTTGTAAGCTAGATGTAGGCTCTCCTTTCTTCGGGTCCTCGGTCTCTTCGGTCCTCGGTCCTCGGGTCCTCACAACAGCCCCTTTAATACTTGAGTTATTATCCATGATTAATATCCAAGTATTAACTTTTCACCAACGTTTCTTGACCTTCCCATGTGTTCACACGTATGGACGTCTCTTCATTGCCCCATGATCCGCGTCTGGCGCCTCGTATCCCACGATGAGGCATTTATGGCGTCTGTCGCTTCCTTTCCCGCCCACGTTCTACGGCTTGATGAAAAATGCACGGCTGAGATTGGCCCTTAATTATGAGCGGGAAATTTACCGCTCTTACTCTTTTACCTCGTTACTTCCGTCTCCCACACCCCTATAAAAGCAAATCCCTACGCTGGATAAATCTCATTTTGTCATTTCGAAGGATTGAAAGAAAAGTGAGCTCCCGAGGACCATCCTTAAGCGATCTTCAGAGGTGTGTTCACTTTCCTTTAGCTTTTCTTCTTCGTGCTTGCTTTTCTCCTTTTGTAGCGGGGTTAATGGGTAGATACGCCAAGTTAGTGAATACAGACGAGGCGAAAGCCGCTTTCATGGACCGATATCGGATCCCCCGTGACGTAGATATTACGTACTGCGAGGTAGAGGATATTCCCCTGGTGTCTCGGCCACCTGAATCCGTCCTGATTCCGATGATCGCATTTGTTGAGGGGGTATGGAAATTCCTATGGGTAGAGTAACTAGGGATTTTCTAATAAACTATAGGCTTACTCCTTCGCAATGTTCCCCAAACGTACTTAGAATCTTAGGATGTACAGATGCCCTCAACCGAAAAATGGGGACCAATCTGACTTGGCATGACGTAAATTGGGTATACAATTGCCAAAAAGGGGATAGGACTAAATACTATATGAAATGTAGAGTCCCTTCCGTTAGGCTAATTTCCTGTTTACCCGACTCAAGCAAAGGGATGGATGAAGACTACCTCGTCATCTCGGGCAATTGGCATGACGAATTGCATTGCCGTACCCGAGAAGGGGTACCAGGTAGGGTTCCCGAGGACTGACCTAGTACTTAGGATTGACCAACTTTTTGTCTTTTTGCATCACACCCTTCTACATTTGTTCTAATGATCTCACTTATTATTGCAGACGACTACCATATCGCCCCGAACCTTTCTGCTGTGAATCGTGCCGACTTGAATAGAATCCTACGATCAGAGATATTCATACATCGAGACGGACAGCTTCGAGCAGCTCACATCATCTCGGATACACTCCTTCTACTAAACGCTTCCAAAGCCCGAAGAACGTTATAAGAGCCAGGGATCTGAGATTAGCCCAATTGACGTTGCTGCCCCGGGATTCTTAGCCGCACCTCCCCCAGCAGGACCACAGGACGCACAACTTCCTGCTCCACTTGCCGCCCAACTAATCTACCCTCCCTTGAAGCAAACTGATAGTCCAGTCACCGAAGAAACTGCCACGCCCGAGCTTCCTCCTCCTGAGGTGACAGAGAAAGACTTCGAGGTATTCTACCACCCCGACGCTCCTTCTAGTTCTCAACCATCAAGCAGCCACATGGGTTTCCAAGAAAAAGAACCCGACTTGCTTGCCTTACTACAGGCACATGCAGGCGGCTCTTCGCCAGCAGTGCCAATTCCTCCCCGTCCGGTTACCCCGGCAGTTACTCGGCCTCGGAGTGACAGACAAAAAACGCAAAAGAGGCCAGAGTAATAAAAATGTCATAGATGTTGAAGAAGGGGAAAATCTTGACCCTTCGGCTAAGGACGCCAAGACTGCTAAAGCACTTTCTAAAAAAGCTGCTCCTACTGGTTCGTCTAAGGACCCCAGTAGTGAATCTACCAAGAAAGCATCAACTTGGCGACCCAACTTCACCCTTAGTTCGGGCAACCCAGTCATGGATGACGCGAACCTAAGGGACCCGAAGAAGGGGAGCTCGAGCTTGGTGGCTGAGTGCCTAGAGAAGGCTCTATGCCTTCCAGAGGATATGGCAGAGTTGCGATCCTTTCGTAAGAGGGAAGTCTTCTTATCTTTGAAGCAGGACTTAGCTAAGGTAATTTCTAACCTTTGTTTAGTTCATACACTAGTTTAACTCTTTATCGTGATGAATTAATAACTTGAACATATCATAGGCGGTCCAAGCTTCGTTTATGGCTGAGGAGTGGGTTGATCACTCGCTGGACCTGGCCCGAAAAGCTGATCAAAATGCCGAGGCGGCAATGACGGCACGAAAAGAGGCCGAGTTGAACTTGAAAGAGACCTTTCTCACTTGTCCGAGGTAGAGAAAGCTCATAAGAATGCTGAGTCGGCCCTGAAGAGTTATGAGTCGCAAGCAAACATTGCTCTTGAGGCTCAAAAGCAGGCTCAGAGCAGACTCGCTCTTACTGTCGTTGAACTGAAACAAACACAGGAGAAAATGGCCGCCAAAGAGAAGGAACAGGCCATAGCGGAACAAGCAGCATACGATGCGGGAATGAAAAAGGCCTCAGATAGCTTGACCGCTCAGCTTAAAGGAGTTGCCAGAGCCTTTTGTCTGGAGGTGTGGGGACAAGCCTTGGATGCTGCTGGGGTAGCCGCTGATGCTGAACTTAGGGCTCCAGACAATGTTTATTATCCTACAGCATTACGGCTTACCCCCGTTCCCCCTATGCCGCCAAGTGAGCCAGCCGAGGATGCTCTCGTTCCTGATCCTGTTGACTCTGCCGCCTCACAAGACCCTTCTCTCGCTGTTCAGCCTGTGGAAGAAATTACCGAGGGTGATGTGGCAGAGGAACCAAAAAAGAAGAAAAAGACAAGGAACAAGAGAGAAGGAAGGACAAGCAATCTATTGCTTAGTCATTCGATCACAATTGTTTCTCCTTTTCATTTTGTTGCTTTTTTCTTTTTTACGGATGTAATGGGTTATATTATTGCCCCAATTTTGTAAAGAGTACTTGTTTTAAGAAGCTACTTTCTAGCCCTTTTCCTTTACTTCCTATATAAGTCATATTCCAATGCACTACCATCCTATTGTTACTTTACATGTATTCAGAATTTCCCTATTGGCTGTTCATTATACTTGTCATTTAAAGAAACACGAAGAACTTAACTTGGGAAGCATAACCTTATTACTTTCCATGTTCTGATGTTTTAAAAAGAAAGTACAAAATTGAAATGACAGCTAGCAACAAGGTTTTAATATTCTATACATGCCAATGCTGTTGACACTTGAGATTCTTTATCCGCAATACTGATGGATCTATAATTCTTGTGTTATGGTCCATGAAACCGAAATGGCACAAACATTAGTTTAGCACTTGAGTTTTTGCAAACGATTAAATTTCCATTGATTTGTGGCCCGAGGATCCGAACAAGAATTAATGTCAGTTCAACCCTTGAGTATTTGTAAGTGATTAATTTCCCTTAGACTTGTGGCCCGAGGAGCCGAACAAGAGGCTAAGGTCAGTTTAAGCCTTGAATATTTATAAGTGATTAATTTCCCTTAGACTTGTGGCCCGAGGAGCCGAACAAGAGGCTAAGGTCAGTTTAAGCCTTGAATATTTATAAGTGATTAATTTCCCTTAGACTTGTGGCCCGAGGAGCCGAACAAGAAGCTAGGTCAGTTTAACCCTTGAGTATTTGTAAGTGATTAATTTCCCTTAGACTTGTGGCCCGAGGAGCCGAACAAGAAGCTAAGGTCAGTTTAAGCCTTGAATATTTATAAGTGATTAATTTCCCTTAGACTTGTGGCCCGAGGAGCCGAACAAGAAGCTAGGTCAGTTTAACCCTTGAGTAATTGTAAGTGATTAATTTCCCTTAGACTTGTGGCCCGAGGAGCCGAACAAGAACTAAGGTCAGTTTAACCCTTGAACATTTATAAGTGATTAATTTCCCTTAGACTTGTGGCCCGAGGAGCCGAACAGAGACTAAGGTCAGTTTTAACCCTTAAGTATTTGTAAGTGATTAATTTCCCTTAGACTTGTGGCCCGAGGAGCCGAACAAGAGACTAAGGTCAGTTTAACCCTTAAGTGAAGTAGACTTAATACGAATGGAGACCACGTACAAAAGGAACTTCTTTTATTAATAATAATAACGTCGTAAGTTATTTACATTCCAGGGGCGAGGAATCGCCCTTCCATCTAGGTCTTCTAGACGATAAGCCCCTATTCCTGCTAATGAGATGATCTTATACGGCCCCTCCCAATTAGGACCTAACTTTCCCCAAGCAGGATTTCTTGCAGCTCCCACTACCTTTCTTAGTACTAAGTCACCTGGTACCAGGGGCCTGGATCGGACTTTCTTGTCGTACGACTGTTTGAGCTTTTGCTGATAACTGCCCATTTTCACGCTGGCGACTTCTCTTTTTCTTCAATGGTATTTAAACAGTCACGTATCCTCTCATGATTACTTGCTTCATCATACTGGTCAGATTTCAGGGTGGGAAAACCCGATTCTAACGGTATTATAGCTTCCATCCCGTAAGTCATTGAAAAGGGAGTCTCGCCTGTTGATCTTCGGGGTGTAGTGCGATAAGCCCATAACACATGAGGCAGTTCCTCCACCCAACTTCCTTTGGCATTATCCAATCGTTTCTTCAAACCTGCTAAGATTACTTTATTGGTTGCTTCGGCTTGACCATTTCCTTGAGGATAGGACGGCGTTGAATATCCATTTCTGATTCCCATTTCTGCGCAGTACCGCCGAAAAGATTTGCTATCAAACTGAAGCCCATTATCAGAAATCAAAGTATGCGGGACTCCGAAGCGAGTTACGATATTCTTCCATATAAACTTCTTTGCATCCACATCCCTAATTGGCTAGTGGCTCGGCCTCTACCCATTTCGTGAAGTAATCTGTGCCTACAATAAGCCATCTCCTATTGCCTGGCGCCCGAGGAAAAGGTCCGACAATATCTAAACCCCACTGAGCAAAGGGCCACGGGCTGGACAACGGGTTTAGATTTCCTCCCGGTTGATGTATGTTGGGCGCAAACCTTTGACATTGATCACATTTCTTGGCGTAATCTTGAGAGATTCTCTGCATGTTCGGCCACCAATACCCTGGGTCATGGCTCTATGGGCTAATGATCTTCCCCCAGTATGACTCCCACACAAACCTTCATGCAATTCTTCCAGCAAAGGTTCCACGGCTTCAGGATGTACGCAAAGTAGGTACGGCCCTGTGTAGGAACGTCTATAGAGCTTTTGCTCCTCGGACAACCAGTATCGGGGAGCGCTTCTTCGTACCTTCTCGGCCATAATCCTATCTTCCGGTAGTATTCCATGTTGCAAAAAAGCTACAATCGGGTCCATCCAGCTTGGACCAACACGAATGTTGTGCACCGATATTGCCGAGATGTTGGTCACGCTAGAGGACAGTAAATCCTCCACCATGACCATTCGTGGTAATTTCGAACCCAATGAGGTGGCTAACATTGCTAATGAATCAGCATGAGAGTTATGTCCCCTAGGGACTTGCTGCAACTTGAAACTTTCAAACAAACTCAACACCCCTTGAACTCGCTTAAGATATCCTTTCATTCGTTCATCTTTTGCCTCGAATTCTCCATTAACTTGCCCTACTATCAATCGGGAATCACAATATAGCCTTACTACCTTTCCTCCCAAGTGTTTAACCATTTGGGCGCCTACCAAGAGAGCCTCATACTCAGCCTCATTATTCGTGGCAGGGAATCCCAACCTTAAAGATTTCTCTATAATTAGCTTTTCAGGTGAAATTAGCACAACTCCAACTCCAGCTCCCTTCCTATTTGACGCCCCATCCGTGTAAACTTCCCAAGAAGCGATATCTTGCAGCCCGATGGACATTACTGTCATCATGGTTCCTTCGTGATTCACTTGATCTCCCGTGAATTCGGCCACAAAATCGGCAAGTATTTGTCCTTTGATAGCTGTCCGAGGCATGTACTTGATGTCATAGGCCCTAATTTGGTTCCCCACTTTGCTACACGACCCGTGTAATCCGACCTTCTCATGATAGCTTGCAGAGGAAGTTGGGTGAGTATTACTACGGTGTGAGCTTGGAAGTAATGGGGTAATTTCCGTGTTGCATGTACCACGGCTAGAAGCGCTTTTTCCAAAAGTAGGTATCGTTGTTCTACTTCTTGTAAAGACTTGCTGACATAATATATCGGCTTCTGAACCCCGTCGTCATTCCTTATTAGGACCAAACTTACGGAATGGTTTGTGACCGCTAAGTAAGCATATAATACTTCTTCTTTCTCGGGCTTTGATAAAACTGGTGGTCTAGAGAGATATTGCTTTAAGTCCTCGAAAGCTAAATTGCATTCATTAGTCCAACGGAAATCTTTCCACTTGTGCAAAAGGCGATAAAAGGGACGACACCTGTCTGCAGACCGGGATATAAACCTGTTCAAGGCTGCAATCATACCAGCCAACTTCTGCACTTCTCTCGGATTCTTCGGGGGATGCAAGTCTAGGACGGCCTTGATCTGATCAGGATTCACCTCGATCCCCCGATGAGTGATCATGTACCCCAAAAACCTTCCCGACCCTACTCCAAAGGAACACTTCGACGCATTCAAGCGCAATTCATATTTTCTTAGCACCGAGAAAGTTTCCTGCAAATCTATCAGATGGTCTTCTGTCCTCTTACTTTTTATCACCATGTCATCGATATAGGCCTCCATATTTCGGCCCAATTGCGCATCAAACATCCTGGTCACCATTCTTTGATAAGTAGACCCCGCATTCTTCAGACCAAAAGGCATTACCCGATAGTGGTAGTTACCATTAGGGGCACGAAAAGCCGTTTTCTCTTGATCATTTAATGATAAAGGTATTTGATGATATCCCTGGAAGGCGTCCAAGAAGCTCATTCGGGGGTGTCCAACAGTGGCATCCACCAACTGATCAATTCGGGGTATAGGGAATGGATCCTTGGGGCACGCTTTATTGAGATCCGTGAAGTCAATACAGACTCTCCACTTCCCGTTCTTCTTTTTTACCACAACAGTGTTGGCCAACCACTCAGGATAGAAAATTTCCTTGATCGCACCCGCTTGTTTCAGTTTACTAACTTCCTGTTTAACTGCCTCTGCGTGCTCTAGTGATGATCGCCGAGGAGGCTGTTGTTTGGGCGTTACACGGGGGTTAATATTCAACTCATGGCAGATAACGTCCGGACTGATCCCCGGTACATCATAAGTTGTCCATGCGAAAACATCTATATTATCCTTCAGGAATTGAATCAAGTCTTCCTTTCCTGCGCCGGCAGCCTAGATCCCACTTGAAAATATTTTTCTTTGTCTTCCCCAATAATTACCTTGGTTAGCTGCTCAACTGAACCTTCATCATTACCCAAGTCGACTTCCCGAGCAGCCTCCTTTAATTGCTATGATGTCCCAGGCTCTTCTCCTTCCGGCGGAACTCGGCCTGTCCGAATAGTGGCAGACATCAGGCACTGCCTGGCCACCAATTGACTACCATGCAATATCCCCACGCTTCCTTGTACGGGATACTTCACCATCACATGCAAAGTGGATGAAACTGCATCCATTGCATGCAGCCATGGCCTAGCCAAAATGGCTGTATAAGGAGAATATGCCATGACAACTATGAAGTTTACTTGCACTTCGGAGCCTTCCACCTGCACAGGCAACCTAATCATTCCCCGTGGGACCACCTGGTTTCCATCAAAGCCGATCAAAGGATGGTCGTATTTCTCCAAATCCTCTTCCTTCAATTTTAGGCCATTGAAAAGGTCCGGATACATAATCTCTGCACCACTTCCATCATCCACCAAGACTCGCTTCACATCATACCCCCCGATACGAACTGTGACAACCAATGCATCATCGTGGGGTTGAAACGTTCCCTCTTTATCCTTATCAGAAAAACCCAACATGGGCGCCAACGAGGATCTCATTCTTTTGTTGGTCGGTTGATCCTCCCCTAAATTTCCACTCCCACACCTGCTCTGAACGGTCATGACCCTCGAAATTTTCCCACATTCTCCTCTCGGCTGGGTTAGGATAACGTTGATAGTGCCTAAGGATGGCTGGGGGGTCCGTCCCCAATATGTCCGAGTATCTTGTTGTTCCTGCTTCTCACCTGGTTTTGCCAATAAATGATTGATTTTCCCAGCCTTAATCAGTTGGTTCAAATGATCGCGTAGCGTCCGGCACTCCTCCGTGGTGTGTCCCTTATCCTGATGATAGTGACAATGTAGGTTCTGATTCCTTGTAGACGCATTTCCACTCATCTTATTAGGTGGCCTAAAATATGGCTCATGCCGTATTTTCTCCAATATATGATGCACGGGTTCTTTGAATAGCGAATTGACCAAAGGAGACTCGGCGGTCCTCGGCTGACTTGGGAAATCTCGTTTGGGCCGATTACCTTGAAATCCTCCTACCCGAAGATCTTTTCTTTCCAGATAACCTTTCACCTTTGCTTTGCTCTGCATCTGATCCTCTTCCACTCGTTTATACTTATCTATCCGATCCATGAGCTGACGCATATCTGACGCAGCCTTCATTGTCAATGACCTCCGTAACCCATGCTCCGTGGGAAGACCCACCTTGAAAGTTCTCACGGCTACACTTTCCACATCCCCATCAATCTCATTGTAAGTTTCCCAGTATCGGTCGGAATAGGTCTTAAGTGTTTCGCCTTCCCTCATAGTCATAGATAATAGGGCATCAAAGGTTTTGGAATCCGGGTGCACGTTATGAACCTTGCCCCAAATGCCCTAGTCAATTCTTCGAAAGACCTCACAGAGCCTTCTGCCAACACATCAAACCATCTCATAGCCACAGCCCCCAAGCTGGAAGGAAAAACTCTGCACATCAGGGCCTCATTATTCGAATAAACAGCCATTTTCTGGTTGAAATGACTAACGTGCTCTACAGGGTCAGTCCTTCCATTATACATAGTAAAGGTGGGCTGTGAAACCGACGAGGTAGCTTCGCCATATTTATCTTGGCCACGAAGGGAGATTTGGAAATTTCCTCAGGGCTTTACCCATCGCATCATTCCCGTCATCACGATATCCTCCATTGGTATCAAGCACCCCAGTCTTCCTCTGTTGCTTCATCCTAACATCCGAAGACATACTGCCACGGGTAACACTTCGGTAGGTTCGAGTAGCAGGGGACCCCTTCTACTGGGGCTCACTTCCGAACTGTCATTAGAAGAGCTAGCATGACTCTTACGCCTCCGCTTCTTACTACCCAAGCATTGCGTAAATAAGCTATCTCCGATTGCATCTGTTGCAATACGTCGTCGCGAGACATATGCCCCTCGGTCAGTGTTTGCTGCTCAGCCCCTTGGCCACCATCACGTGCTTTCCCTTTATCATGCTGGAGACTTACCGCTACGTCCCTACTTCGTGAACTTACTGATTCCCCTTCGAGGTACACCTCCGCCATCAAATATCAATTTCTATTCTACGTTGTTGTTCCCACAGACGGCGCCAATTGTAAGGACCTAAAATTTCTCAACTTTGGTTCCCTCCTCAGTTTATTGATTCAAGATCCTTATACAATGCATTTGGTAGAGAGGGTTCAACAACAAAAGTCCCCTCTCCTCTTTTCACATTTCTATTTATATTCTTTTACGCTCTCATCACAACCCTACACCTTGCAATCTGTGAACCTTTTCCCATGACATCTGTCCGTCGGCAATGGAGTAATATTCTATTTGCGTTCTGCACTGTTCAGGTCATGTCCACATTAATGCGACGGACAAAGGGATGCTTGCTAATTAATGCGGCCAGAATGGTTGTTGCTGAACATTTAATGCACTTTCCAGATCAACCTACGATCTCTAGATATTTATAACTTGTTACTTACGTAACTACCACCTATGCCACCTCACCCCGGGCACATCCAGCAAGGTCTCATCTTGTAAGCTAGATGTAGGCTCCTTTCTTCGGTCCTCGGTCTCTTCGGTCCTCGGTCCTCGGGTCCTCACAACTCATTTTTCCAAAATAAAAATTATCTAACTAGATGACTTAAAACAAGCTTTAAAAAATGACAAATTTTAGCTTCAAACTTATTGGTTCTAGTCTAAGGCTACAACCTTCTTTAAAAAATTTAACATTATTACATATTTTGAAAATACAATCGTTAATTGTATCTTCTTTACGCTCTTAATACACATATAAAATTATATGGCAATCAGATGTTATTTATTATATAATTTGTAATTTTTTTTTACATAATTTTAGACTACAAAACTTAAAATTTAAATAATTGATTAATAACATAACTATTGATCTTGGATCTTTAAAATTTTGCAAGTATTAAGATATAAAAAGAAAATATAATCTAATAGTGGATTTATTAAAATTCATATCCAATAAAAGATATTGAGTAACGTTGTACCTTTAGGTTATGTTAGGTTCTAAGATCTTTAGGTTTAAATGTATTAGAACTCTAATTTGTAATGTTGGCAAACTATAATCAAAACGTTTAAGTCTTTTTTAGACTGCTCAAAGTATGTGTCTTTAATGTAAAGTTGGAATCGAGTTGCTGCAGAAGTTATCGTGCAATTCTGCTTGGCTCGATCGATTGAGAATTAGACTTGACCAACCGAAAGTCGTGCAGATTATTTTTCTGCAGAAAATTCCAACTCAGTCCAAGCTCATTTTGTGTGTAGGGTTTTGTTTTTGCCCTAGGTATAAAAAATAAAATCCTAGTCACGTTTTCAGAGGTTGTTACTACTGTGTGTGTGAATCTTCTGTGAGATCTAGAGGTGTTTGCCTTCACACATACTTAGGGTTATCAAGGTTCAAGACTATGTCAAGAACTTGGTGATCATTCAGTTGCTGCATTAAGAGCTTAAAGATATACAAGTGGGAGTGCTTGTGCTTGCAAGGAATCCAAGAAGAAAGTAGTCCATGGACTCGGAGTTGTCATGTGTCATGGTAGTAAGTTTCCTACTCGAGGTAGTAATAGGATGTTAGTGGTCTAAGTCGCTATTGTGTAAATTTCAATTTCTTCATAGTGGATTCAGTTTTACCTTGAAGATAGTTATGTTAAATCCTCCCCAGGTTTGGTTTTCCTAGGTCATCATATCATTATGTTCTTTATATTTCCGTTACTTTGCATAATATATTTATATGTTTAACCTAGATCTACATAATTTACCTAAGTTATTCACTTGGCTAAATAACGAAGTTAATCTGATTGTATTTTTAAGGGGTCTAAAAATGTACAAGTGATATCAGAGCAGGTAGCTCTTTTGTTGAAGATTTTTTGATCTTTGAGCTGATCCTTGACCCCAGTTGTCATGGAACACGAACACTCTCTAGTTATTCCTCCTCAGTTTGATGGGAATAATTATGCTTACTAGAAAGTCAGGATGAAAGCATTCCTGAAATCCATTAATGAAAGAGTCTGGAACTCCGTTGAATACGGATGGGAGAAGCCCACTACTCCTGTGAGTGAGTGGCAAACTTCTCAAAAAGAAGTACAGCTTTCAATAGCAAAGCCATGAATGTTATCTTAATCTGTTTCTATGGAGGAATTTAAGAGGATCTCTAATGTT
>JAGHPS010000864.1:0-24895 GCA_020976635.1 Castanea crenata
AGAAACTAATTGAGATGGGTTCAATTATAGCTTAACTTACTGAAGATCGGTTCAAACTTAAAACTGAGTACTGAGGCTGTAAACCCTTTAGATGATGATATTGCAGAAACTGACACTATAAGCACAGATCAAAAGGGATGCAGAGGTCTTGATTTTTGCTTAAATATATTAAGGTTCTCTCAAGCCAACATTCTATTGTAATAAAATCTCACAATCAAAGCAATAAGCCAATACCCATTGGTGAATTTCATTTGAAGTTGTCAAATTCAAAAGTTCACCTATTTTCTAGGTAACACATGGCCCTGTTTTAGCTCTAGTGACCATATATACGACCCTTTTTTTTTAAAGTGAATTTATATAAATAAGTGAAGGAGTTGAGAGCTATTTGGATTGCTGGACTGTGGGTAGTTAACCTATTCATTAGATCATCCTATCAATTACTTCATCTTTAAAATAAAAAATAAAAAAGGAGAAGTTTCATTATGAGGCTAAATTTTATTCAAGTTTGAGATAATAAAAAGTCTTTCCAACCTCAAACCCTTTAAATAATTTACATACTAAACTTACCAACCCTATTACATTTTAGAAATCTATCACAAACTATTCCATTTATATTTGAAAAATCTAAATCCATACCAAACCTCTCATTTATCTTACTATAAGTTGGGTCAAATTTGTCAAATGGGTCAAATTGGAGGTAGTGGTACAAAATCCTAGGGTTTTTATTATTATTATAACTAGTGTTTAACCCACGCAATGTGCGGGATCATTTTATGTAATAGAGAACAATCAACATAAAAATACATTAAAATTCGTCAAGTGGACGTTGTACAACCCCTCATTTGTCCTATACTTGCAAAAATTCTATCTATAAAATACAATACAAAATATCACTCCCTTCATATGTAACAATAGTTTTCATCTAGAAACAAAATATCAAGCACATGATATATATCAAGCATGCTAACCACAAACAAAAGGCCTTTTATGTTAGTTTATTTCTTTCTTTCTTTTAATAAGCCTTGGGTTTTTAGAGACAAAACATAACCTTTTATGTGGTGGGTATATATTACAAAGCAATTTGTTGGGAGTTTTCGTGCATTCAACTTTATATACCTGCAAATAAAAATACAACCTAAATAAAATCACATATTTTCATGCAACAATAATTGCACAGTTCCAATGCTACTTTATATATATATATATAAAACACAGACACACACACACACACACACACCAAATAGAAAGGAAGAAACCAAAAAATTAAAATAATAATAAATAAAAAAGAAATAGACATTCCCTCAATTCCCCACTCTTGGTCTGTACTGAATCTAATTTAAGGAGATGACAGATATCATCAAATAATTTGCCACCAACAACAATTGTTTCAAAGGGGAACCCAATTTGGAATTCTTAGAAATTATTTTTAGCATTGCCACTAATCAACTAATATCAGTCAATTACATTCAAAATAACTAAATTCATACATGCACTAAAGAATTAACCCTAGTATGTAAACATTATAAACTAGAAAATCAATGTGTATATGAATAATATCAAGGAAAAATTTTTGTAAACTAAAGTATCTCTTAATTAGCACACAAACGCAATGCAAATAACTCAAAATTCAATTTATACACTTCTTTGATTATGGGATTAAACCTAGGGCATGAATGAAAGGGAAATAAAAGAAAAAGAAAAAAGACATACTTGTTCTAAGAATGACCAACCTGGCATCAACACCTGATTTAGAAAAAATGATAACTGAAATCTTATAAGTTATAACTAATGTAGATTTGGTTCAAGATTTTTCTAAAGGTTGTGGGTTTAAGAGCATATAGTTATTGATCCTCAAGAAGCTTACATGATAGTAATGATTACATTCTCCTTATTAGCTTTAATATGAATATCACGATTAATATACTCTTGTAAAAGCTCAAGCTCATCATCATTGAGAAACGACAACTTGACATCAATACCACCAATTGAAAAAACATACCACATAATAATTCCAAAATTAAAAGATATATAAAAAAAAAACAAAGGAGACGATGAATATATATTAACCACAGTTGACATATTGCATAGATGACTTGTGAAGTCACTTAAGTGCATTGGTCTTTATAAATCCGCTGAAAGAATATTCATTAACACTTTATATGAAATAAAAGAAAAGAATTTGAATTAACAAAACTATTCCATAACAAAGACAAACATTTTTGCCAGTAATTATTCCAAAATTACCTGCATCATTATGTTTCAAAACTTTTTGGAAAAGAAACCTCAAAAATTTCTTTGGCCATCCCTGTTCAATCAAACAAAACACAAAGATCATCACTATTAATAGAACTAAAAGATTAGCAACCATTTCCAATAGCTACACTTCAAACATCCATCTGTATAGACAACATTTGATATGGCTTTAAAAATATATTCACCACAAACATGACATGCCCCAGGAAATCATTCATGCTTCAAGCACATACTTATTCTTATTGTAAACGGATATGGATATTATAAGCATGTTTTAGGCTAAATTGAAATCATGAAAACAAAACAGATATTGATGCGAACCATTTAGTGTTATTCAAAGTACGTCTACCAAACCACTTATAGAAATGCAAGTTTATATATCAAATCCTATTTTTTGTTACATGATGCATATTTAGATGATCACATTCTTCAATCATATTTAGTCTCTTAGTTCTAAAGGGTCAACTAACAGTAAACAAATCCAAACAACTAAAGGGCTATGATAATGGAATAAAAATTTAGGAGAAAGAAAATTCGAAAAATTACTCAAGGTGGAAGTCAGTACCAACTGAAGGTAAAATTTAGTGAAGTCAGGCATACCTTATCAATTTGAAAATAATACAGAAATTGATTGTTAAATCTTAAAGTAAATAACAATCTGAGCTATTTTCTTGATCCTACTCCTGAATGAGAAATAAATACTATCAATCTAAATTTATGGGTTTATATAATGACATACCAAATCAATCAAAGCATCCATCATGCCTCCAACAACAACACCAGCAATTATGTAGCTAATTAAGCCTCCAGCAGCAGCACCAACATCAGTTATGTAGCAACTTAAGTTGAGCATTATTGCCACCAACCATGAGCATTGATTCAGCCATCATAAATCCTAAAAATCAGTCTCATTCTGGTAAAAACTCGAGCATAGAAAATCATTGCATCAAATCAAATCATTACCAAACTCAAGGAGAATATTATGCAATAATAAATCATGACAAATCATATTTAACCTGTGCATCAAAACTTTCCTTGTAACTTGTATAATCTTACTTGTACAACTATAAGTAAATATCAATGACAGTCATTCCAATCTGGAGAATTATTTCCAAACACCTTGTACTTTGATTTTTTATATTATACAGAATTGAGAAACATTTAAAACTCTAGAATTTTATCTTAGCTTATTTTCCTTCATTTTCTCAATTACTAAACAATGGGGGGGGGGGGGGGGGGGGGAAGAGTGATGCATTATATCGAAATATAGTGAGCTATTTTATTACTTAATAAATATAGAATATGTTAGGAGTCATCAAGCAACACTTGTGATGTTGCTGTTGAAGTTGACTTGTTGCCATAGCTGTTATTGTTGATGTTGCCTAACATACACCTGTCCTAAGCCGTTGCATTAGAGTTAGGGAATTGTTAGTCTTTTACCATAGAAGCTATTAACATTTGTTATTTGCTGTCAGTTGGTTAGAAAGGTTGTTAGAATGCAACATATATGGCTTTACTTGGAATAGCTTTGAATACTCAACAAAACTGGATATAAGTGGTTTGCTAGAGTGGGGATTGTAAGGACCATTGAATGAAATAAGCAACAGTTTCTCTCCTAATCTTCTCTGTTCTCTCTAAATATTATTTCTCATTCTTGGAGGACAGTTGCCTCGAATATAGTATTTCTCATAGAATCTACTCACTCTTGGGTAAATTCTTATCAAAATACGTTATACTTTGACCATGTTGTGTGTTTGAAGTTAATGGAGTTCTTAAAATAATCAGATATGAATTACACATTATGTTAAAGCTCTAAGCATAAAAGTTTGTGGAAAGTAAAAGATGCAATAATAATGAATTGTTATAAAGTTAGTCCAACTGGTTTGGCAATGTGTACTTACTAATATTTATTTCCACATAGGCTATTAGATTTTCTATCAGACATTTCAACAAACATTTGGCATTCAAATATGCTTCAAAACACAGTTCTTATACATGGATAGGAGATGTTAGTTAAGAACTCAAACATGGATACCTTTATTTTATTTTTTATGAACACGTGGAAGAAGAACAATTGAATATATGCTCAAACATGGACACTATTTTCTGTGATTCTGATTTACAATAATGCTTTATGCTCACTGCGAAGCAGGTTAGTACATACATATCTGATGAGCAAGGAGAGAGGTACCAATCTCCAAAGTTGTGAGAATGTCCCTGCAATATCAAACCAAGGTATTTTAAAGATGTTAATAGTACTATAGAAAGTGAAATAGATTATAACAAAAAAAAAAAGTGATTATAGCAAAAAATTACAAAATTTTCAATTCCAAAGTCTAAAGGCAACCAAAGGGAAAAACACCCATAAATACAAACCCACCAAAATTTAGGCACTTAAAAGCATAAAGAGTAGAAAGCCGCAACGGAAAAGATTAAAAAAGAAAGTAAAATTACAATCAAGGCAATGGTCGTGGAGGAGGACATAACGTGTGGGGACTAAAGTGCATCTAATCAATTATGTTAATAGTACTATAGAAAGTGAAATAGATTATAACAAAAAAAAAAAAGTGATTATTGCAAAAAAATTACAAAATTTTCAATTCCAAAGTCTAAAGGCAACCAAAGGGAAAAACACCCATAAATACAAACCCACCAAATTTTAGGCACTTAAAAGCATATAGAGTAGAAAGCTGAAACGGAAAAGATTAAAAAAGAAAGAAAAATTACAATCAAGGCAATGGTCATGGAGGAGGACATAACGTGTGGGGACTAAAGTGCATCTAATCAATTATTGGGTAGAGGGAAAGAAAAAAGGGTTTGAAGGAGTGGTAGAGGGAGGCCAAGAGATTCAAATAGAAAGAAATAGATTTTTTTTAAAAAAAATAAATAAAAAAAAGAAGAAGAAGAAGAAGAAAGGAACAGGGTCGTAAATAAAAAGGAAAGAACCCAAATTGATTGAAACAAAACAACCTAGGTGCGGCATTTTTGCCATGTGTTGCTGAAGAAAACCCACCCTTTCAACAGGTCAATCTAGTGCCCTTTCACCAATTCAAATAATAAAAAGCGATTGTGAGAAGTTCCAAGAAAATCATGCGTACCTTCCGAATACACCGTTGAAGAGAAGTGACGGAGGCAGACAACGAACAGAGCAAAGAAACATAACCCTAAACCAAAATCACCATTGAGGCTGTGATTGAATGGAGCTAGAGATAGGTGGTGCTGGCCAAAAACGTAACCCTAAACCAAAATCAAGTCTTTCAAAAGCCTAAGTCATATTTAATATTGAAAAAAAAAATTTGATAGAGAATCCAAAAACCCAAAACAAAAACGAATCAAATCTAAACATATCCAACAAAAAAAACTCAATAAAAAAATATCAAAAAGAAAAAAAAAAGTTTAATTTCATTGGTTCATTGGATTTTTTCATGGTAATATATATGTGCATTATTATACTCCAATGGAGACAATTTATAATGAGTAACATTTCTATTGGAATTATTTCAATGCCTTCGTGCTGATTCCTAGATTTCTACGCCCACTTGGTGCTAACTCCAAACAACCCTAGGTGCTGATTTCTAGATTTTATTTTTATTTTTCAGTTCTAATTGATATATTGCATTAATGTTTTTGTATTAGATCACTCACTGTTTTGCATCAGTTTTGGTATCAAAACGTACCTTGTTCCACATAATTTTACCCTTAAAAATGTTCCAAATGGACAATCATATAAATTAAAACTACAATTTTTATGCTTTCTTTTTTTTACAGAGAATGAAATCGATATTAAACATCCCAAGGAGGATAGGAAATGAAGTCTAATGCTGGGCAACAAGTCCAAGGAATTTGAAAGTGAAATGAATTTGGTATTTTCCGATGAGCTTAGGTTCTTAGAAGTTGTCACAACTACAAATCAACGGCAAGGGAAAAAAGAAACAGGACAAACATGTTGAGCAGTGCAGATGTTTATTAAGCTGGACAAATGCAACCTAAAATACAAACAATGCAAGCACCAATTTTCATTTACAAAGTGAAATTTTAAATTCTTGAACACCTGCTAACCAGCAAGCGAGAACCAACTTGATTTTGAAAAGTCAACTTTGCTACAACATAGTTACCTTAAAAAAAAACTGTTGAGCACCAAAATTTATAAAATAATTTTAATAAAGGATACTATTATGTTTAAGTGAACAATATATAAAGCACTTACAAGCAATCATGATAAGCGAAGTTTGCTGCAATAAACTCCTTAACAAGTAGCCAGCTAAAATCATACTGAGAGTACTGAGATTAAAAAAAATACACAAAATGGAAGCACGGACTTTCATTAAGAAAGTGATTTTAAATTTTGTAACTTACTATTACCAGCTATACAAAAGGGGGGGGGGGGGGGCAAGAAAGTATACATGTGCTCCTATAGAACAAAATCAAATCGATTTATGAAAGCCAACTTGGTGCAACAAGTCTTTAAATGTAGCCTAGCACCAAAATCTATAAAAATAAATTGAACAAGGAATATCATGTAAGATTGAACAACAGGTTGAAAGAATCATAAGCAAAAGGTGAAATCAAGAGAAGAAAATAATTTTGCTTATTGTTGCAGTCAACACAGTGCAAACTCTGTCGCAAAGTCCAAATCACAAATGCGTCTCCTTTAAACATATCAACACTAAGACAATTAAACATTCCTCACAAAACAAATATGTTGACTAGTGTTGAAATTACTTAAAACTGCACAAATGGATTTGGAAATACATATACTACACACCAATTTTCATTTAAAAGTGAATTCCTAATTTTTAGCTCCTTAATTACCAGCCAGCCAACAATAAGTGAATGCACTCCAATAGAAGAGAACCAAATCAATCCAAAAAATGCCCTCAGCTAGAATCTATAAATAAAAAATCGAACATGAGATTGTATAGTAACATGTTCAAAGGAACAACACATTGAAAGAAACTTATAAGAAAGTCAAATCAAAAATAATAAGAGAGGAGAGAATTCACGAGTTCACCTCAATCTCAGTTTGGAGTGTACTCAATTTACCCTATAATCCAAACACCCAAACCCATCAACCACCATGTCTGATGCAAGCCAATCACAGTGACCAAACCCACCAATAAATCACAAACCAAACCACGAAGCAAGCCACAAACCAAACCCAAATCGGAACCACCAACCATCGCCACCCAGACCCAAATTGGAACCACAACCCACCAAAAATTAACCCATGAAGCCCACAAACTTAGAACAAACACCGTGGCCTACTCCCAACAAACCCCCTCCCCCCCTCCCTTAGAAATCCAAGACCAGCGACAAAAGCCAAATGCGAAAGAGGGAGAGAAAGAGACATCGTTAGTTTTTTGTTTTTTTTCTTACCCTATTTCTGTCAAATCTAAAAAACAATAAATCAAAACCCTGAATCGAAAATCGAAACCCTAAACCAAAAATTGAAAACCTAAACCTAAAATCGAAACCCTAAACCCAAAAAAAAAAAATACATAGAAATCTGATTGTTTCTCGAGAAAAAAAATCGAGATCTAAAGAGATAGAAGGAAGACTTATGAGGTGGTGGCGGTGGGAGGCGTGGGAGCAATGGACGACTGGGCTTTGTCGGCGCCGGTGTGTAGGATCGGTGGTGAGTGTTAGTGGGAGTCGCTTAGGGTTCGAAGGGAAGAGACACAGAGTTTTTCTTTTTTTGGTGTTTGATATTTAATGCCTTTGGGGTTTTTTTTCTTTCCAATTTGTAGTAGGGCTATAGCCCCGTTTTTTTAAAACGCGGCTTCAAGACATATATTAAAAAAAAAAAAAAAATTCAGATAGGTCTAAAGCTGCATTTTAAAAACGCGGCTTAAGCCCAACCTAGAAAAACGCAACTAGAACACCAATAAATGCGACCACATACCTGATCTTAGGCTATGTTTGACGTACGCGGCTGAGGGTCTGGCGCTGTAGTGAAACGCAGCTCAAGCAGGGTCTTAGGCCGCATTTTTGCAAATGCGGCCTAAGACCCGCGTGTTTTGTAGTGATTGTACATGTTTTTGGCGTTAATTTTTTATTTTATTTGGTTATTTATTTAAATAGTTGATGATGTGGTGATTAGATTTTAAAGAGTCTATGATAGAGTTAAATTTTAAAAAAACTTTATCTTCTATTTACTCACTTCTTTTTTTTCTTTTTCTTTTTTCTTTTCCTTCTTTGTATTTTTTTTTAAAGATTTTTTTTTTACCATCATTGTATATGTTTTTGGTGTTAAAGTTTTTTAGTTTTTTATTTTTATTTTTACCATCATTGTATATGTTTTTAGCATTAAATTTTATTTTTTTATTTAGTTATTTACTTAAATAGTTGATGATGTGGTGATTAGATTTTAAAGAGTCCATGATAGAGTTAAATTCTAACTTTGGTTTGTTGATTATTATTTTTTTTAAAAAAGAACTTGGTTTAACCCTAATTCTTTTATCTCTCTCAGGTTTACGTAGGCACAAATTTTTTGGATTGCATTGAGGAGTCATTGGAATTGTATATTAGATAAGTTCGGGTGAGAGACTTTACAAGAATTATTATATGTATTAAACCTCACATAAAGTGGTTGTTATCTAAGAAATTGTTGTATATATATAATTTATATTTTGTAAAACTAATTTATAATTTTTTGAATTTGTGTGACTTTTAAGTGTATCTAAATTATCCAATTAAAGTTGTCTACACTGCACTCTACACAATGCAAGACTACAACCACTAAACGGTTCCTAAATTATTGCAAATTTTCGGATTTCAAAAGTCCAATATTTCTTATCATGTTCTCTATCACGATCTCTTTAATCCCTATTAGTTATCACTACCAACATTTTCAGAGAACTTAACTCCACCAAAAACCCACTACCCAGAAAAAATGGTTACTACTATTTTATTCAAATGTCTACTTTATTATATTTCTATTTGAATTCAAATATTTCAACTACACAAGCCTTATCAATCGAGCAAAGATGAGGCTTTTTTTTAGTGGTTCTATTTTGTAGAAAAAAAACTGTATTTAATTATTTTATATATATAATTTTTATTTTAAAAATCTAATTTATAAGTGAATAAATCAATTTGAAAATTAATAAGAGAGTGGTCCTATTTTTTAGATAATGTTTTATTGGGAGTTAGAATTGCATTTTTACTGGATTGTTGTTTAGTTTTGTCTCTACTTAAACATAGGGTTGTAGGGGGCATTTTTTATAATAAATGCTCTAACTTAATCCTTACCCAAAAAATAGAAAAGCCTCCGAGCATGCACGTGAGCGCGTGCTCAGAGGCTAGTTATTATTTAATTTCTTACCAATTCTTAGTAACCAAACACATTTTCATTTCAATTTTCTTGATTTTCTTTTTTACTTTCTTTACAATTTCTTTGTTGTGAAACAGCATACTTGCAATTTGATTCACCACCATTGATCCTAAAGTACCACCAGCCTAATAATTCAAAACCAACACTGACCATAATCCATTACCACCAAACTTGAATTATCACCAACCCACAATCCAACACTACCACCAAACTTCAAATCCGCTACTACCAAACTCATATCCACCCCCACAAAACACACAACCAAACCCAAATCCATCACCACCACTCAAGGCAACCACTTCTCCAAAGACTATGATCTCACTACATTTCTAAACAAGGAAAACCCAAAATCCATCTCTAGTAGCCGATCTCATCTCATCTCTCTCGCAATGCCCATTATCGTAACTATCTTAGGTTAAGCCTCAACCGTCGGCGTCATCTTGACTGTAAGCCATGACTACATCCTCATGCGAAATAACAAAGGCTTCCACTATAGAGTTGGGTGTGTCCCAAATAAGTAGAGGTAGAGGGATTGAGGAAGCAAACGGTGGCAAGTGGCAGTGAACGGCTTGGAGCAAGTTGTAACACTGATTTCGTCCTCTTCGTTCTGGGCTCTCTCTCTTGATCTAGGTTTAGTTTATATTTGGTGGGTTTGATTGTTTTCTTGGGGTTTGATTTGCTGAGCTAGTGTGATTTGGTGAGGGAGAAATAAAAAGATCCAAATTTTGGGTGGTTCATTCATGGTTTGTTGTCACGAAAGTATAACTGTATAAGAAATTAAGAATAGAAAAATAATATAAAATAAGGATTAAGGTTAAGAATTAAGTTTTCTTTCTTTAAAATTAAGATTTTTGTTTTTGTTTTTTGATAATAAGACATTAATTTTTTTCATTGATACGGTGATGTGGAATTTTTTAATATTAATCTAAGTTTATTATAGCCACATAAGCTTTAAGTGTGCCAATTATACACGATGTTAGCCACATAGGAATTTTCATTTGTGAGTTAACAGTATGGATCAAATTAGCTAGAAGTTGAAAATAATAGGGACCAAATTGATTGTGACACCAAAATGTAAGGACCAAAATGGTGTTTTCACCAAAGATATATCTAAAAAAACAAAAATTGGTAACAATTTCATTTAAATAAATTATATAAAACTTATATTCAAGTGATGCATAGATATAATGCCATAACATGAAAATATTAGTCATTGCAAAAAGAAAAATATTTTCAATCAAGATTAAAAGAGATTTTTTTTTTTCATTGGAAACAATTTTTTAAAAAACAATGTTTTTTCTTGCATAGTTCGAATCTACTAAGATGCATTATAAAACCCTATTCTAACAATAAGAAGATTCAAAAATAGACTTATGAAAGAATTAGAAATCAAATATCAATCTAATAAAACAATTATAAAAAGAGAACAATTGATTTGAATAATCAAAATGTGAAAAACATGCTTGGACTGAGTAATGGACAACTTACAACATTGGGGATTCACCCCAAAGCCTAACTTAGGTTCTTAAACTTCCATAGAAAATAAAAGCTCTTAAAAATTGATGAAAAATAAGCCAAAAACCATGGCTGCCCTTGCATTCCTTTAATATCTATAATATTCAAAACCCTTAAATACATGCCTCCCAAAAAGGAAAATATAAAATGTCAATTTTCGTTTTTCAATTGTGGGTTAACTTCTAGACCATATTTTGCCTTTAATACTACCCGTTCTTAAGTTTTGGTAAACTAAAATTTTTTAGATCTTTAAGATCTCTTTCCGGGGATACAAGAATCAAGAAAATCTGGTATAGGAGTAAAAAGATATGGGCAAAATACTAAAACTAGTCAGAATATTTCCATGCCAGGATCTATTACATCTTTAGCTCGAATGAATTTCTCTCTTTCCTTATATGTTTCCATGGATATTTTTTTGGGTTAAAATGAATTGACCCCTTGTAATTAATTAATTAGATCAAATTTTATGCAATAGTGTGGCAGCACAAATAAATCACCAAATTATTTAAATGCAACGGAAAATAAATTTGACACGGGTGATTTCTTTATGAATGAGGAAAACCACCAAGGCAAAACCTCACCGGGTGATTTTAAGGTCACCACTTCCAAGAATCCACTATTATCAATCACAAGCAGTTACAAGTATAAGGAATCTTACCAAACCCTTTGGCCTATCCCGAAATACCAACTTGCAGTTGAATCCTTACCCCAATACCCAATTGGACTTGTATTGTAGCAGAAATCTTTCCGTTCAATGCATGAATCCCAATACTTGACTAACTAATGATGCAAGGATCCTAGTACATGACTAACTCCTTTGCATGAATCCTAGTACGTGACTAACCAATGATGCACGAATCTTAGTACATGACTAACTCCAGCAACTTAAAGAAGGTTGTTGGCTGCAAAGTTCTTCACTTCATGCACAATGAAGATCAGGAAGCTCCTTGGTTACAAAACCCTTTGGCATAAAAATGCAATAGCTTCTTTCAGAGAGAATAAGGCACTAGGTCATTCAATGCATGTGTGACGACATTTAAAATAAGCCTTATATATGTCTAGGGTTGTGAGAAAAGAAACCTAACACATACACATCAGCTTTGGCCGAAAATTAGATCTAGAAATTCTAATTTCGTAAGTCTCGATAGAAACAGCTTGTGCTGAGCTTCTGTCGAGCTTTGACTATAAACCTTGATAGAAGTCTTTCGGTCGAGATTGCTGTTGAGATTTTATAAACAACTTTTCTTCACTTGTTTCTTGGTCAAATCTTCATGGCTTTAACACTTAACTTGAACAACATGTTTCTTAAAGTCCTAAACCATTCCTAGATCTACCCAATTACAAGTAAAGTGCATTTTGTCAAAGGATTTACCAATTACATAAAATATGTCTATAACATATATGACTCACTAAATTCTTCAAAAGTCACTTCTCAATTGATCTTCACCCTTGGATTCTCTTGGCTTCATGTCTATGTGCTTAGCTCATTAATTTAAATCTCCTACAAGAGAAATATACACGTAATAAGTATATTTTAGAGAAAACTTGCAAACTCACATATTTATGTGCAAGTGTGAAAATAAACATAAAATAGATGTGATAATTCCTACCAAAACTAAGATAATATTGTACTTTTAAGCTATGATCATGATTGTTGGGCAAGAAAAATTGGTTAGCTCGATTGAGCAGGCTTAAAGGGATAGCCTTGATCGCAGTTGCTTTAGAACCTAAGAACAGCCTGCCAATTTTAGAATTCTTCCAGCACTTCACATCATGATTAATCAAACTTGGTATGAGAACATTGGAAGGTAAGTCAACCACATAGGATATAACTCTCCCTTGTTGAGGCCCATGTAACTAATTATCTTGATATATTTACACATCTGATCCATTCCCTATCCTCTACTTCATACCTTTTCTACTGACATCATGCCCATTAAAAATGCTTTTCCACACAAAGGATCCTTTATTATCTTTGGTATAAAAAATGGAACTGTGGGAAAAAAAATTTGATTTAAAGAACCTGAAAAAGAGAGAGTCATGATTCTTCAACAACCACCAAAATTGCTTTGCTAGTATGGCATCATTAAATTTTTGGAGCTCCCTAAACCCCATTCGTCCAACCAATTTAGGCCTACACATTTTGCTCCATTTTACCCAATGAATCCAGCTCCAAAACTTCCAAATCATTGCCACTATTCCATGACAAAGTGTAATAGGAAGTTGAAATAGCTCATAGAATATGTAGGTGTTAGGACATATGTAAATCATGTTAAGAACATACGTCATTTAGAATTGGCTAATCCTATAACAAAACGCACTTTACTTGTAATTAGGTAGATCTAGGATATGTTTAATACTTCAAGGAACAAGAGTTCAAGTCTAGTATTGAAGCCTATTAGAATGTGTGCCCTTAAATCCTATTGTATGATACTATGTATGATATTAATGGTGTGATTAATAAAATTGTTTTATTATTATCTAAAAATAATGGTAACATGAATATTGGGACATTATCATATAGTCCATGAGATGCATAGTATGTAATTTATGTGAAAAGTCACAGAAGATATAAATCACAAGTTCTTTGTAAACTTAGAATTTTAGTTCATAGTCGGTGATGAAATTGAGCATTTCATCTGTGAAGACTGCGACATATCAATTAAGATGATTTGTTTTGATCATAGAAATGGAGATTTCTAATTGGTATGCTGATATGATTTAAGAGTTAAAACATATTGAACTCGACCGTTGTGAGATTTATTATTGTCCTAACAACTGTCAAATGAATAATAAATCTCACAACTTCTATTTACATGAAGTCTTACTTTTGAGAGAATAATGGACTTGATCATGAAGTGTAGGTTGCTTTGATATTTATTTGAGATAAGTTTAATGAGTTTGGTTATTCAGAGTGTTAGGTCTAACCACTTTAGTAAGGAGTTACTAAAGTATATATTTATGAAATTGGATTTCATAAATATATGACGAATAACATTAAAGGATTAAACCGAGTACTCAAGAACTTAAGATGTAGTAATCTTCAATGTATATACTTTAGTAAGGACTTACTAAAATATATATTTATGAAATTGGATTTCATAAATATATGATGAATAACATTAAAGGATTAAACCGAGTACTCAAGGAATTAAGATCTAGTAATCTTCAAAGTGGCAGTCTACTTTCCTGACTTTGTATTACTACGAATATTTTATGAAGGGGTTGCATGTACAATAAAGTCTTGGGATATAATTTATAAATAAGGCCTAGAGTGCAACTATATTTATATAGTGGTATTAGGTATAGTTAATAGTAACTTTGGACTTGTCAAGAGTTGACAGAAAAGCCTAAGGCCCAATGGAGCTAGTGTCTTATTGGTCCATTTTCATCCCACTCCAAGCTACATACTTAAGCCCAATTGGAAAGACCCAAAGGTTAGCCCAATTAGATAATCAGTTAGATACAAAGGGAGAAACATACGAATTGTGTAAGTGTGACACTACTGTGAAATGGTGTGTATGTATGAAAGAAAGCCACTCTCTAATACTCCCTTGGAAACTGATTAGAGACCACACTTCTTGGGCGTTAGTGAAACTGGAGTGAAGATTAAAGGTGTTCCCAAGTTCTTCCAATCTTTGTTTTTGAAATTCACCTCTTTAAGGTATGCTCTATTGTTCTTAAATTTTGAAATTTACATAGTGCATGTTATTAATTTTAGAATGAAATAGATCCATTTATTTTCTACTGTGTATGTTTTGTATGCGATACAAACATGTATTTTTCCAATAATTGGTATCAGAGCGATCTTCAATTTTGAATTTTATAACATGTTTTTGTGAGTTTTGGAATCAAGGATGATAGTTTCGCGATGATAGAAAGTTATGCAATTGATTTTCTATATGGTTGGTTGAAATTATGCTTTGATGAAAATTGATATTGATGTTATAATGTTGTTTTTAAAGTTTGATTCAAGTATGTTAAATTGAACTTTAAGGCTATAGCATCAATGAAATATAGTTTTGATATCAATCTCTATGTATTTTGTTCATATGATGGTTGTTTGTTCATGAAAAATTGTTGAAAACTACCTTAGAAAATTCTGGAAATTCAAAGTTCACGAGTTTTGATCGGTCAAAAGTTGCTCTTGATTGATCGAGTGAAATAGGGGCCAATTTGCTTGATTCGATTGATATTCGATTGCTAGTCGATCAATCGAATTTTATTTTTTGATTGATCAAGCAGCGATGGAGTATTGATTGAGCCAGGCAGATTGTCAGGTCCTGAATTTTTTAATTTTTTTTCGACCGATTGAGGGGCACATTTCGATCGATCGAAGAAGTAATTTTGAATTTTTCTAAGTTTTTCATATGGATTAAGTGTAAGGCTATGTGTGATTGGATTACAGATGATTTCTAAATAAAAATCTTTAATTTAAAATATATAGTGGGAGAGAGATACAAAGGTTAGATCTCACAGCCTCCATTGCCGATGAAGGAAAAATTCTGGTTTTGCATCTCTGCAAAACCCACAGCGGAAGAGACGAAACTAGGGTCTATTTCATTCATGATTGATAATGTGCACTATGTAAATTTCAGAATTTAAGAACAAGATAGCGTACCTTGGTGTGGAGAAATTCAAAACAAAGATTATAAGCACTTGGAACACTTTTAATCTTCACTCCAATTCCACTTTACGCCCAAGATGTGTGGTCCCTCAATCAGTTTTCCAAAGGAGAGAATGAAAGTGTGTCTCACACTCTCTCATATACGTTTCTTTTTCTTTTCTAATCTCTTCTCTTCTAATAAAAAATTCTGTGTGTTTCTCTCTTTATAACTGGATATATAGATAAGGTTCTAGAACGGTTTAGCATGCAAAACTCCAAGAAAGGATTGCTTCCTTTTAGACATGGAGTTCCTCTGTCTGATGATCAAAGGCCTAAGACTCAAGAGGAAGAAAATATGATGAGACAAGTTCCTTATGCTTCTACAGTGGGAAGTCTCATGTATGCCATGCTTTGTACTAGACCAGATATTTGTTATTCAATTGGCATGGTCAGCCGATATCAATCAAATCCAGGACCAAAACATTGGCAAGCTGTAAAGTATATTCTCAAGTATCTTAGGAGAACGAAGAGATTCTATGCTTGTTTACCCTAGTGAGGATTTGATTCCCATTGGCTATACAGATTCAGACTTTCAGTTAGATCTAGATTTCAGAAATCCACTTTCAGGATATGTTTTCACCTTGGAAGGTGGAGCCATAAGTTGGAGGAGCGTTTAAGCAATCTGTATTGCGGACTCCACCATGGAAGCCAAGTACGTTGTTGCTTGTGCAAGCAGCAAAAGAGGCTGTGGCTCCAGAAATTACTTTCTGATCTTGGTGTTGTGAGAATGGAGCAAGTTCCATCACATTGTTTTGTGACAAGTGGAGCGGTTGCACAATCCAAGATCCAAGGAATCACAAGAAAAGGAAAGCACCATTGAGAGGAAGTACCACATCATTCGAGACATTGTTGCTCGTGGAGATGTTGTGGTAGCCAAAGATTGAAAGTGCAATAATCTAGCAAATCCTTTTACGAAAAACCCTTGCCTCAACGGACTTTCGAGTCACATTGGGAAGCAATGGGAGTTAGATAGTGCACACTAGTCTTTAGGGCAAGTGGGAGATTGTTAGGGTTAGTGCCCTTAAATCCTATTGTATGATGCTATGTATGATATTATGTATGACATGATGTATGACTTAATATTGTGATTGATAAAATTATTTTATTATTATATAAAATAATGGTAACATGAATATGGGACATTATCATATAGTCCACGAGATGCATTGTATGTGATTTTATGTGAACAGTCACAGAAGATGTAAATCACAAGTTCCTTGTAACACTCAAAATTAATAGTTCGTAGTCGGTGATGAAATTGGGCATTTCATCTGCGAAGACTATAACGTGTCAACTACGATGATTTGTCTTGATCATGGAAGTGGAAACTTCTAGTTGATATGTTGATATGTTTTAAGAGTTAAAACATATTGAACAGGACCGCTGTGAGATTTATTATTCTCCTAACGACTGTCAAATGAATAATAAAACTCACGACTTCTATTTGCATGAACTCTTAATCTTGAGAGAATAATGGACCTGATCATGAAGTGTAGGTTACTTTGATATATCAGGAGTGAGACTTGAAGTGACGGTCAAAACCTCAGTATGTTGGGCAGTCACATTTAGTGTTGATGGAACATATATTCTCAATATGGAATTCATAATCTCTTGATGGAGATATAAAATATTCCTTGAGATAAGTTTAATGGTTTCAGTTATTCAGAGAGTTAGGCCTAACCACTTTAGTAAGAAATTACTAAAGTATATATTTGTGAAATTGGATTTCATAAATATATAATGAATAACTTTAAAGAATTAAACCGGGTACTCAAGGATAAGATGTAGTAATTTACAAAGTGGCAGTCTGTATTTATAACTTTGTGTTACTATGAATATTTTATGAAGGGGTTACGTGTATAATAAAGTCTTGGGATATAATTTATTAATAAGGCCTAGAGTGTAATTATATTCTATAATGATATTAATATAATTAATGGTAACTTTGGACTTGTCAAGAGTTGACGGAAAAGCCCAAGGCTCATTGGAGCTAGTGTCTTATTGGTCCCTTTTGGTCTCACTCCAAGCCACACACTAAAGCCCAATTCGAAGGCCCAATAGGCCAGCCCAATTAGATAATCAGTTCAGTTTGTGATAAGCCTAACATCTTATTCTTGCGATCTCGCCATAGCTTGATCCCTAGAATAAAGTTAGCCTCACCCAAGTCTTTCATATCAAATTGGTTTGACAACCAAACTTTAACCGATGACATTACCCCTACATCATTACCAATGAGTAGAATATCATCAACATAAAGCACTAGGAACATTACTACTTTGTCTCGATATCTTTTGTCCACACATGGTTTCATCAAGATTTTATTCAAACCAAATGACTTGATTACTTGATCAATCTGATGTTCCCATGACCTAGATGCTTGTTTAAGTCCATAATGGACCTATTCAACTTGCATACCATATGCTCTTGGTTCTTTGCTATGAAACCTTCTGGTTTGCAACATGTATATTTCTTCTTCAAGATTGCCATTAAGAAATGCAGTCTTGACATCCATTTGCCCAATCTCGTAATCATAATGAGCCAGCAATGGCTAAGAGAATTCTGATAGATTTAAGCATGGCTACTGGCGAAAAAAGTTCATCATTAATCAATACCTTCTTTTTGTGTATACCCTTTCGCCACTAGTCTTGCTTTAAAGGTTTCAACATTTCCATCTATCCCTCTCTTTCTCTTGTAAACCCATTTGCAACCAACAAGTTTAATGCGTTAGGCCGCCTTTACAAGATCCCTATACATGATTTGAATTCATAGAATCCAATTCAGATTTCATAGCTTGGACCCAATGATGTGCATCTATATCATTTATTGCTTCATCATAGTGTAAGGATCCGATTCAACCTCTTCTGAGATAGCCTTATAAGTTTCTCCCAAACCTATGAATCTTATAGGAGGCCGAATAATTCTCCCACTACGACGAGGCACTTGGTACTAGACATCTCATGAATAGTATCTTGTGGTGTATCTAATACAGTCACATCATCCCTAGTTTCATCCATTGGTTGTTCAACTACAGGTTCATTCATTTCAGCCAAGACAACTCTACTTCTCGAAGTAAAATTATTCATATAGTCATTTTCCAAGAATTTGGCATTTGTGCTAACAAACACTTTATTATCCTTATGACTATAGAATAAACCTCCAACGTTCCTTTTGGATACCCTACAAAGAATACCACTTCTGTTTTAGATTTAACTTGTCAGACTTTCCTTTCAACACATGTACTGGACAACCCCAAATGTGGAGATGTCTCATACTAGGCTTACGCCCATTCCACAACTCTACAGGTGTTTTAGGAATAGACTTCGAAGGTACTAAATTCAAAAGATACATTGCAGTATTAAGGCATATCCCCAAAAAGAATTGGTAGAGTCGAATAACTCAACATGGACCTAACCATATCTAAAAGAGTCATTCCTTCTTTCTGCTACACCATTTTGTTGTGGAGTTCTAGGTGCAGTCAACTAGGATATAATCCCATTTTCAGTCAAGTAATCCTTAAAATCACCAAGAAGATATTCGCCACCTCGATCAGATCGAATGGCCTTTATGTGTTTACCCAATTGATTTTCAACTTCAGCCCTAAACTCTTTGAACTTTTCAAAGGCTTCGGACTTCCGTTTCATTAGGTACACATAACCAAATCTAGAGTAATCATTAGTGAAAGTAATGAAATACTCATAGCCACCTCTTGCTTGGATTGACATAGGACCACATACATCTGAATGTACTAGTTCTAGCAAATCTTGGGCTCTTCTACCCTTTGCATTAAAAGATCGTTTGGTCATTTTACCTTCCAAACAAGATTCGCAAACTCGAAAACCATCAAAGTCCATGGGGCTTTAAAAGTCCATCTTTGATTAATCTTTGAATCCTACTTGAATTAATATGACCTAAACGCAAGTGCCATAGATAGGCATCACTAGTAGAATGAAACTTTCTCTTTAATGATTTCACATGAGATTTACTATCTAATTCAGAATTGTATAATTCATGCTTATCAGGAGTTAAAATATAAAGACCATCCACAATATTGCCAGAACAGATAAACACTTTATCCTTCTTTATTATAACATTGTCTTTCAGGATAACACAATATCCATATTTACCTAAGTAAGTTGCAGAAATTAAATTCCTACGAACATTAGGTACATACAAACAGTCTTCCAATATTAAAACTCTAGACTTAAAACACAAATTAAACACTCCAATAGCTTCAACCGGAATCTTGCTCCCATCAGCCAAAGTAAGAAATAGTTCTCCCTCAATCAACTTTCTGGTCTCCTGGAACCCCTGCAAAGAATTGCAGATATGATTAGTACAACCTGAATCCATACACCAGGATCTGTTGGATTCTGTACCAAATATATTTCAAGAAGAAATGAACTTTTCATACCTTTATTCTTGGCAGCCTTGTATGTTGGACAATTCCTCTTCCAATGTCCTTTCTCACCACAATGGAAACACTTTCCTTTGGTTTTCTTTCCTTTGTTGGCAACCCTAAGACAATTTGTTTACCATCTTCTTAGTGAAGTCCTTCTTCTTCTTCTTCTTACCCTTGCCTTTCGACTTAGGTTAGAAGTAGAAGCTTCACCCATATTGGCTTCAACACTAGAAGTACCAAGGATGCCTTCCGCCGCCACTAACTCATTCATTAATTCAGACAAAGAATAAATCTTTTTGTTCATGTTATAATTGAGTCTAATTCCTTGAATGATTCTGGTAGTGACTGGAGTATCATATCCACTTGGGATTCTCCATCAATGTCGGCACCTAAAACTTCTAATGTGTTCAGATTAGCAATCATCCTAACAATGCTCCCTCACTGAACTTCCTGCAGCATTTTGGTATTATAAATTTGCCTCATGGTTTCTTGTCTTGCAGAACGGCCTTGCTCACCAAACATCTCCTTCAGACTATGCATTATGTCCGTAGCAAGTCCTACATCCTGCATTTGATGTTAGAACATTTGAGATAGATGCTAGGATGTAGCACTTGGCTATCTCATTAGATTTCTACCAACGATCATATCGCTGTTTTTCCTCAAGATGAGCATCTAATGAAGGAAGTTAGGACATGGTTGAGTAAGCACATATTTGTGCTTTTCAGTAGAAGAACAATGTCCAAATTTCTTTTCCAATCAACATAGTTGGATCCAGTCAGTTTGTTTTGGTTAAGAATAGAAACAAGTGGGCTAAATGATGCCATGACAAAATCTGAAAATAATAAAATGAATAAGTAAATTGGACATTATCAATTTAGCATAAAAGCATATAATAGAACCTTAATAAAACCATAAAATATATATGCAACGACAACTCAATCTCATATTCAATATCCCTCAGCATAGAGTGAACATAAAATACTATGATTGATTGAGAACTATTCTCATTATTAGTGCTATCATGATAAATCTTATCAAACACTAATAATATACCGTTTTACATTTAGCCTCTAAGTAATAATAGTAAGAACTCAGCATAGAGGATACTAAAATACTTAGTCTAGTGTATACCATTGTCTAGAATCATGTGTAACTACATCTCATCCCTTTAACAGGCTTATTTTGTAGTACCATGATAAAACACCCTCGCATGGAATGCAAAGCTTGAAGCTAAGACAAGGTGTTTATCAAACCACTATAACCAAGAAATTCAATCTTGTAGGACCATGAAATAAATACTCTCCGCATGGAATGCTAAGCTCGAGGCAAAGAAAAAATATATATTTCACACTACTATGAACCAACAATGGAGGCCGTGAGATCCAACCCTTGAATCTCTCTCCCCTAGATATTTTAAATTAAGGTTTTTAAAAACAAGAATGATAATAATGCTAGACACGTTGAAAAAATAATCATAATCTAATTAGGAATAAATTCATTAAACTAGCATTGACGTATATATATATATATATATATATATATATATATATAACGTAATAAAATCTTTATTATGTATAAAATATATACTATATTATATATAAATATAATATATACTATATTACATTGTTATATATATATATAATATATATTATATATATTTATTTATATATGCCATTGACTTGTCTTTTTCTTAAGTCACGGTGGGCCATCAAGAAAATAACTCCAAGACAATTCATGAAAGAAGGCTTTGATTCATTGCAAGTGTGCCAATCCGTTTCATGCAATCTAAATAAACCAAAACACATTCATGCAATAAAGGACAAAACATGCAACAAGACAAAGTCAAAAAATGCACCAATTGAACTTCCCATGCAATCCATGCAATTCCACTTCCAAGTCAAACGGTGCAAGGATGAATGCATGCAAAAGGTAGTTATTTATATATATGGTACAACTTCCATCCGTGAATGAAATGGTAGTTTTTTTTTTTTTTAAATAACTACCATCCATTTCAATAACACCTATCCATCCGTATGGAACATGTATAGAATGTAAAAAGTGGTTATCATTTTGAATGTGCCCATACATATTTCAATGGCTATAAAGCATTAACATTCAATCATATTCTTCCATTAATGGTTATAGAATCAATGACCCATTCGTGCACAAGCATAACAATATATCAAATATATTTATCAATGCACACAAAATTTATGGAACAATATTTTTATGCAGAAATTTGAAAACACAAAGACATCGGTTTTCTTAAATTCTAAAATTCAATCACATGCTATACAATCATGACATGAAAACCTGGCTCTGATACCAATGAAGGAAAAATTCTGGTTTTGCTCTCATGCAAAACCCACAGCGGAAGCGACGAACTAGGGTCTATTTCATTCATGATTGATAACGTGCACTATGTAAATTTCAGAATTTAAGAACAATAGCGTACCTTGGTGTGGAGAAATTCAAAACAAAGATTATAAGCACTTGGGAACACTTTTAATCTTCACTCCAATTCCACTTTACGCCCAAGATGTGTGGTCTCTCAATCAGTTTTCTAAAGGGAGAATGAAAGTGTGTCTCACACTCTCTCATATACCGTTTCTTTTTCTTTCTAATCTCTTCTCTTCTAATAAAAATTCTGTATGTTTTTCCCTTTAACTAACTGATTATCTAATTGGGCTGGCCTATTGGGCCTTTTCAATTGGGCTTTAGTGTGTGGCTTGGAGTGGGACCAAAAGGGACCAATAAGACACTAGCTCCAATGGGCCTTGGGCTTTTCCGTCAACTCTTGACAAGTCCAAAGTTACCATTAATTATATTTAATACCACTATATAAATAATTGCACTCTAGGCCTTATTAATAAATTATATATCCCAAGACTTTATTATACACGTAACCCCTTCATAAATATTCATAGTAACACAAAGTTATAAATGTAGACTGCACTTTGTAAATTACTACTATCTTATCCTTGAGTACCCGGTTTAATTCTTTAAAGTTATTCATTATTATTTATGAAATCCAATTTCACAATATATACTTTAGTAATTTCTTACTAAAGTGGTTAGGTAACTCTCTGAATAACTGAAACCATTAAACTTATCTCAAGGGAATATTTTATATCTCCATCAAGAGACTATGAATTCCATATTGAGAATATATGTTCTCAACACTAAATGTGGCTGCCCAACATACTGAGGTTTTTGATCGTCACTTCAGGTCTCACTCCTGATATATCAAAGTAACCTACAATTCATTATTAGGTCCATTATTCTCTCAGGATTAAGAGTTCATGCAATAGAAGTCGTGAGATTTATTATTCATTTGACAGTCGTTAGGAGAATAATAAATCTCACAGCGGCCCTGTTCAATATGTTTTAACTCTTAAAACATATCAACATATCAACTAGAAGTTTCCACTTCCATGATCAAGACAAATCATCTTAGTTGACACGTTATAGTCTTCGCAGATGAAATGCCCAATTTCATCACCGACTACGAACTATTAATTTTGAGTTTACAAGGAACTTGTGATTTACATCTTCTGTGACTTTTCACATAAATCACATACAATGCATCTCATGGACTATATGATAATGTCCCATATTCATGTTACCATTATTTTAGATAATAATAAAATAATTTTATCAATCACAATATTAAGTCATACATCATGTCATACATAATGTCATACATAATATCATACATAGCATCATACAATAGGATTTAAGGGCACTAACCCTAACAGCCGATTCATAGTAGTATGAAATATATACTGTCTTTCAAGGTTAGCATTCCATGCGGAGAATATTTATGGTGCTACAAGATTGAACATCCTAGTTTATAGTAGTTTGATCAAACACTTGTCTTAGCCTTGAGCTTTGCATTCCATGTAGAGAGTGTTTTGAATCATAGTCCTACAAGATAAACTTGTTAGGGAAGATGAAATGTGGCTACACATGATTCTAGACAATGGTACACACTAACTAATATTATAGTATCCTCTATGTTGAGTGCTTACTATAATTATTTAGAGGCTAAAGGTATAACGCATATTAGTATTTGATAAGAGTTATCATGATAACACTAATAATGAGATAGTTCTCAATCAATCATAGTATTTAATATCACTCTATGCTGAGGGATATTGAATATGGGATTGGTTATTGTTGCATATATTATATTGTGATTTTATTAAGATTCCATACTATATCTTATATGCTAAAATTGATAATGTTGGTTTACTTTTTATATTCATGTTTGTTATTTCAGATTTAAACATGGTATCATTTAGCCCACTTGTTGCTATTCTTAATCAAAACAAACTAACGGATCCAATTATGTTGACTGGAAAGAAATTTGGACATTGTTCTTATTGTTGAAGAGCACAAATATGTGCTTACTCAACCATGTCCAAAATTTCCTTCATTAGATGCTCCTCTTGAGGAAAAATAGCGATATGATCGTTGGCAGAAATCTAATGAGGTGGCCAAGTGCTATATCCTAGGCAGCTATTTCAAATGTTCTACAACATCCAATGCAGGTAGAACTAGCTTTGGACATTATGCTAAGTTTGAAGAGATGTTTGGTGAGCAAGGCCTTCTGTAGGGTAAGAAACTATGAGGTAAATTTATGATACCAAAATGGCTGAGGACTTCAGTAAGAGAGCATTGTCTTAAAATGATCTCTAATCTGAATACACTGGAAGTTTAGGTGTTG
>JAGHPS010000865.1:0-24891 GCA_020976635.1 Castanea crenata
TCCTCGGGCATTTGATTTGTGTTCTTGGTTTGATTTTCTAGGTTTTTTGTTGTTGTGTTCACAAAGATTTGATTTTATTGTTTTTAATTTTGTTTATTGTTTTTTTTATTTAGTTAAAGTTGACAAATTATTTAAAAAAAATTAAATGCTGATGTGGCATTTTTTTTTTTGCAATATTTTAATTCCTCTGGTTGCCACCTTAGCTATTTCCAGCGGTTAACTGATGGAAAGAACTAAAATGACACGCGTTAATTGGTTTAGGGACTAAAAGTGGTAAAAAAAAATGTAGGGACTAAAATGAAAAAATGTTAAAATATAGGGACTAAAAGTACATTTACGCCTAATAAAATTGAAGGTTTTATAATAGAAATCAACCCTAACTTTTAGTTGTTATACATCTAGAAATGACTTGCTCACTTGATTATATATATATATAAAGAGTAAGACTTAGGTACAGTACTTAGGTGCTGTTCCTTAGGTTCCTCTCTTAAAATTCTGCCATATGGCTTTTTTCTCATTAATGGAAGTGTATTTTTTAAGTTAAGTAGCCACATGGCAGAATTTTAAGAAGGGAACCTAACAAACAGCACCTAAGGTACTGTATGTAAGTTTTGTCCATATATAAATATAGTTCCAACCCAGTTGGACACTTTTATTGTAGATTTCGCACCAACGACTTCGAGGACCAATTTAAAGATGTTATAGCAATTTGACGGCGTTGATGTACTACGGCTTTAGCTTGATCAGCAATTGACAAAAATATTGATCTTTAGACTTACTTTGGTGTCTTCAGTATGTTAGTCAATTGAGAGAGTCATTATAGCTTTGCAAACTAATATTTATAGCCCAGAAACTGAAATTCAATCCAAAATTGTAAAAATTTCATACATACAAAATTGATTTGTAAAAACTACACCATCATTTGTTCATTAAGACCTAAAACTGCTAAAACGGAAGAGAATTTGTTCAACGTATTAAGACTTTGTTTCTTTTGGTGTAAAATGTATCTTTTGAAAATATTTTTATACAAAATGGTTTTTGTTTGGTTCTATTAAAAACTCCTAACAATGGTGGCAATTTAGCGAGGAAAGTATAGTAGTCGTTTTGGTAGTATTGATGCATGATCAATGATGGTAATGGCAGTAATGATGGGTGGGAGGTGGCTAGTGATGATGCCATGATGGCAATGGCTAAACGGTGGCCAAGAATTTTTGTTGATCAACCATTGGTGATTGGTGGTGAATGATAAGCAAGCAAGCAGTGGATGTTGTGTAGATGCTAGGTCCAATGGCAACTAATGGCCAATGGTGGTAGGGGTGATTGGAAACTAGTGTCGATGGTTGGTAGTAGTGGTCGGGCCTAAGCGGTTGAGCTAATAGTGGCAATGCTTGTTTGCAAAGTGGAGGTGGGGTAGTGGTGGCATGGAGGAGATGAAAAGTTAAGGAAGGTGAAGATGGAATAAATATATATATATATATATATATATATATATATATATTTTTTTTTTAAAGCATCATTTTTTTGACATTTTAGTGTAATTTTTCGTTCACTACAAAAAATTATTATCATTGATTTTTATTTTTTAGTCACATTGAATATCAAAACTTATTGTCAAAAACATTTTAAATCGAAACTAAGAAATTTTTTAGACTTAAAAAAATAGTATAAATAAAGAAGAAGTTGGTTCAAACAATGTAATTGAATTTAGTTGATATGTAAAAAATAAAAAGTAAACATTTACATATAATTGAATTGTCGGCTTGTCGATAATCGGCGACGTTCAAGTTTCAAATCCCCACCTCATCGACTATCGAATTCAAAAAAAAAAAAACTTACATCTCAGCCCAAAAAATTTAGCTGAGGTTCTTTAAACAGTGTTGACGGATCCCTTTCATCCAAAGTTCCAAACCATTGTGGGCCTTAGAAAAAATAATCCTTCATTGCCGACATGAATTCCATCCGACCGAATTAGTCCTACTCGAATCGGGCCCATTTACATGCCCGACTCATAAATAACATATTTGTATTTGTAGCCCATAGAATTGAAATACCAGTCAAAAAAAGAAAAAGAAAAAAAGAATTGAAATACTAAAACAAGACGCGGAAACGATCAAAACCGCTGATCCATTTCAACTAACAAAATCAAACCGTTAACAGACGCAATAATTTGAATTAAAATTAATAAATAAATAGTAGTTAGAATATATATTTTTTCTGAATAAAAAGTAGTTAGAACTTAGAACCGAGTAATCTAACCGCATATAAAATAACACAAATTGTGACACAACTCGTTACAAGTTTTGTAAATGACTATCCCACCAATAAATGAAAAATATTTATTAGTTTTTTTTTTTTTTTTTGATAGGACATATGTATTAGTTAGTAATTATCTTTATGTACATATAATATGTCTCCTAAGTAACATAAAAGCGTCTATTATTCACAGCTCACCGTATAGTTCTTTTTATAGAAAATTTTAACTTATTTCGTTCACTCTTGATAATAATTCTTTTTTATCAGACCAAAATAACAATCAAGTTTTAGTATAGGCCAAGATTTAACTAAATCTTTTATATAATTATAAAAAATTTTACCAATTGAACCAACTGAAAAACGATGGCCGCATAATTGAGTTCATAATTGAGTTCGCACAAACTGTGGGCGTTTTATTTGTCTATTGCATTAGTCCGTTAAAACCTGCGGTACCCGAATCCAAATTCCCCGCAACAACGTAGGCTTAGAGCCCGTTTGGATAGGCTGTTTATAAAACCTTAACGCGCGTTTTAGTCAAAACGGGATTTGCCAAATCGTTTGGCTCCACAAAATCAGCACGTTTGCGTTTTCAAAATCCAGATTTTTCACGTTTACAAATCCACTGCAAAGTTTTACTTTTTCAAAAACGCAGATGGGCTAACCGCTATTTTTTTCTTCAAAAAATCAAGATAGCGTTAATACGATAAAAAATAACGCCTATACAATAAGAAATACCAGTCTTATCCCTTCTCCCATGTATATCTTCAGTGCAGGTATTCCCACAGACCTCACGGTTCCACCCACAGAAATCTTCCCTGAAAATGGCCGATGGCTGGGCTCGTTCATCTTCACCAAAAGCTCAAACCTTAGATAGTTGTTAGATCTACCATTGATAGATCAGTTTGCTTAGGAAGAAAGGTTATAGAGGAAGAGATGTGTCCTCTGATCTACTTGTTGTATGAGAGACTATGAGGTGAGATTCTTAAAAAAAAGAAATAAAGAAACAGAGATAGAGAGGACGGGAGAAAAGAAACAGAGATAGAGATGAGATCTTTTATATTTTTTAAACAAAAAAATTCCACAGCCACACACCTGTTTTCATGTTACTTTGACATGTATTTCAATTTTGAAAAACGTGTTTTAGACTAGTTGAATACCTGCTACTTTCTCAAAAAAAAAAAAAAGTTGAATACCTCCTACAATTTTTTTTTTTTTTTTTTTTTTTTGTGTTTAATACCAGCTACAATTTCAAACATTAATATATGTAGTTTTTTTTTTTAATGAAATAAACTTTACTTTTTGAAGGCCTTTGAATGTATATAAATACAATACGTGTAATGTTATTAATAGTTTCAACTCTGTGCTACAGATGAATAGAAAATCTTATATATTAGTAATTTGGTTAAAATATTAATAGTTTGGCTAATTATATTAGTAAATTACAAATTTAACAAAATATCTTAAATAATTAGAGGATATTTATTAATCTTTGAAGTAAATTATGAGATATATCTTCTAATCTTTAATCAACATATATTTTTAACATCTTTAAATACTGTTTTTATTAAGATTGTTAAGATTTACGTAATTATTTTATTTATTTTCATATTAATTAATTATGACATCATCACGGTTCGACTACTATGAGGAACAAATTTTTCTATTTTTTAGACAGTGTAATTTATGCTTGTTGAGAAATACCCTGAAAAAAATTCTTAGAGCCGTCACTCCCTCCATGTATATTTTTATTAGATTGTGTAATTAAAAAAACACTGATTAAAGGAAAAATGACGAAATAACCTTAACAAAATAGTTAAGTCCTTTTTTGGAATTTACACTCCAAACAGCCATTTTTAAAACAGGTTATCCAAACGCTTAATGTAGCTTTAAAAATAAAAAACGCATATTTTCACATTTTTACCAAACGCTTGTTTGTGGTTTTTAAAATGATGTTTTCAAAATCCACGTTTTAAAAACGCTCATTTTTAAAACGCACCTTTATGAACAGCCTATCCAAACAGGCCCTTAATATAGAAAAAAAAAAAAAAAAAAAATGGAAAGAATCTGGAAGTTTCCACATTGTCCTCGGCGTCGTCTTTACCTAACCCAAAAATAAGTAAAAACGCATTTGGGTTTCTACGGAGACTCCGTAGTTCTTCCAAACTCGATCTCTCCTGAATACCAATTCTTCTCTAATTCAACTTCGCGGTCAGTATTTTATTCCAATCTCAATCTTTACATTGCTTTTTTTTTTTTCTTTTTTAATATATATATTCTTTATTTGTGTTCGTTGCCCTAGTTTCTAAACATCAATTATATGATCTGCCTGTGATAATATTAGTATTCAAAATTAAGAATTGTAGCAAAAAAAATTTTTGCGTTGTTTGAATCGGTGATTTACTTGATCTGATTGATATCTGCGGGACGTAAGAGATTTAGGGTTTTAAGATTTGAGGTGGGTTTTGATTCGTTTTGTTTTTAATTTCTGATTTTTATTTGATTCCAGGTTTAAAATTTTCATTTTTGATGATCGCTTATTGTCTTGGTATTTGAGGTGGGTTTGATTAGATTAGACCACTTATATAGATTTGATATTTTGATTGTAATCAGGTTTTTTGTTTTGTGTTTTGTTGTCTTTTCAGCTTTCTGCTCTGTGCTAATTGGGGTTCTCTTGTAGTTTTGTGGTGTTGATTTTTTGGGTTTAAATCAATACAGGCTTTTAAAAATTTGAAGTTTTTCTGAGGTTTCGAGATGACTAGTGGATTTGGGGAATCAACTAGTGTGCCACCTCAAAGCTCGCCTTGCTCAGGCAATAACGCCAATGATGCGGGGGATTTTGAATGCAATATCTGCTTTGAGTTAGCTCAGGACCCAATTGTGACACTTTGTGGTCACCTCTTCTGTTGGCCGTGTCTGTACAGATGGCTCCATCATCACTCTCATTCCCAGGAATGCCCGGTTTGCAAGGCAATCGTAGAGGAGGAGAAATTGGTTCCTCTATATGGAAGGGGCAAAACACAGGCTGACCCACGATCAAAGTCGTATCCGGGTATTGACATTCCTAATCGCCCGGCCGGTCAAAGGCCTGCAACTGCTCCTCCCCCAGAACCAAATCAGTTTAACTTTAGCAATTATGGGTTTGGATTGGTAGGGGGTTTTATGCCAATGGCATCTGCAAGGATTGGTAACTTCACACTGGCTACTGCTTTTGGTGGTCTGATTCCGTCCTTATTCAATATTCAGTTTCAGGGCTTCCCGGATGCTACTGTGTATGGGCAGACTTCTGGTTATCCCTATGGGTTTAATACGTTTCAGGGGGGCCATACCCACAGGTTCCCACAGCCAATCCATCGAGGACAGCATGCTGATAATGTTTTGAAGAATCTTCTTTTGACGATTGGTGTTTTTGTGATCATCGCACTCCTTTTTTGGTAATTTGTTTTGCCTTTTAAACTTAACTTATGAAGGTTTATTACAATTTACATGATATGTATGTATATACATTAGCTGCTTGGTGACTTCATTTTGTGGTCGTGGGTTTGGTGTTAATGACATCTGAAAAAGGACTTGTATGATTTTCATAAATAGCCTTCGAAATTTCTCTCACCCCTCTCTCTCCAGTGTGTGCATCTATTATGGCCTTCTAACTTCTTCGTCCTAAGAGCATTCACAATGGAAAATACCATCCTATCCTATTTTACCATTCCAAAAAACTATCAATTATACTATTGTATTTTATAATCCTCCCAACATCCCAATTTTTATTTTGCATTATAACACATTAAAATAATATCAATTACACAATAAAATAATATAAAAAATCTCTCTCTTCTCTCTTCATCTCTGTTCTCCGTCTCTCTGTTTTCCCTCTCTCATCCACCCACCACCAACCCAAACCCTAAACAACCACCCACCAATACACGACTGCAACTTGAAAAAAGTCTTGATTTTTTTTTTCTCTTCAATGCCAATTTAGCCATGCTCACAAAGCAAGAAAGAGCAAAGATAAAATTTAGCCACCATCATATCAAATCCATACTCAATTCAACCATACCCACCTTTTCCTTTAGGCATCGGTCACAAAAAAAAAAAAAAAAAAAAAAAACTCACACACATAGAACCTAGAACTCCAAACCCACCATCAAATAACTAGCACCCAAGGTCCTATCACCTAACCCACTAGATTCGACTCACGGCCTAGGCTGCAATTGCCACTAGATTCGACTCACGACCTGGATCGCAATCCACTTTGGCGGCGCTTTTTCGCCTTCTCTTCGCTTTGGACAAGAGCTCTAGTGGACACGGGAGTGCCACACTCAATCGAGCAGAAGGAGGAGAGCCACAGCAATGAGGACCACATGTCCATGTTTCGGGACTACAGATCCAAGATCGAGTCGGAGCTCTCCAACATCTGTGGCGGAATCCTCAAGCTCCTTGACACCAAACTTATCCCCTCCATCGCCACCGGTGACTCCAAGGTCTTCTACCTCAAGCACCAGCACAAAGAGAGAGAGTGAGAGACGAGAGAAGTCATAGAGAAAGAGAGGGAGATGAAATACTGAGAATCTGAGATGAGGAAAGAGAGAGTTGAGAAAGAAAGAGTCTGACACCGTGGAGAGAGAAAAAATAAAATGAATTAAAATATTATTATTTTGTTTTGGCATAGTGCTATAGTACCATCGTAAATGTACGATGGTACTGTAGCACTATGCCAAAAAAATTTACCTTTTTCCATGTTTAGCCTTCCGGCTGTTGAGATAAATTGAGTTTGAATGCTAAATTTTGGTTACATTTGGCATATCTCTAACCCATTGTGAATGCTCTAAGGATGGTGCATTGCAAATCCATGTGATTAAGTTGCCATCTTTCATATGATGCTATAGTTTGAATCTGGCATATCTAATTGCAATTGACTTTTGTACGGTGAAGCTTTTTCAAATAGGTAAACATTATTAATCAATGTTTTTTATGCAAAATTTTCCCAGGAGATTCTTATTGCATCAAGTTTATTGGTTTGATACTTAACATGCTTCTGGAATATTTAGGAAAATGTTAATAAGCAGTGTCCGGTGCTGGTTAACATTTCCATTTTTTGATCTCACTTTAAAAAAAAGAAATAAAGTTGTCAAAAAAATTATCAAAAGAGACAAAAAAAATTGTCAATGCCCAAAAAGTTGAAAAACTGTAACAAAATATGTTGTTAAAGGGCACCTTAAGGTGCCCATTAACACAACCCTTACATTTAAACAAATCAAAGAATGGTGTTCTTATTCTTGCAATAATTAGAGAACTGTTATGTACAACTGGAAACCATGTTGTAGGCACCTCTTTGTTAGCTTGTCGCAGAATCATGTTTTTGCAATCATACCATCTGCAGTTGTGGGACTGACTGAGGGTCACGGATAGTGGAGGATAGGAAAATAGTTTTGTATTATTTGATGGGCGGGAAAGTAAGTTTTTGATTTTTGATATCTGGAGAAGGAAAGGCCAGATTTGGCTAACATCATTCCTGGACATAGTCTCATAGGTCTTGAATCAGTAAGAGAAGTGCAAAATTAGTAGATATACTATAAAGCCTGTTAGCATATGTGTTGTCTTGGGTTTAGAACTTCAAGCCAGCATCATGGTGTCATCCCAAGGGATTGTGTGTGGGGAACTGGGTAATTACACAAACCTGAGGAATAGTTTGGTGCTCGAAGAGTTCTGATGGTGTTCAAAATAAAACTTAAAAAATTAAAACACATGTTGTCTTCTTTCACTCTATGGATTTTCCGATGTGAAACTCATCTCTATGCCAACTTCAATTTGGATTCTCAGAAATGCGTCCTCTCGTAGAAGGGAAGAGGACAATGTTGGTGGTTTTCACCAGCAACTAACACAATATATTTGAATGTTTTCAATCTTAATGGTTTTGAAATACGATATTGAGTTTGGATGAGCATGGCACTGCATGGTTCTCAAAAGTGAACAATGCTGGTGGTTTTTGTGTTACACGTCTTGTAAACAGTACTGAAATTCTGTGGCTGGCTGGTGCAGTAGCACTTGTATTGTTAGTTGCTGGTGACTGTCCATGTATTTTAAAGATGCAAGATGCAGCAAAATGATAAACAGATGGATGTTCTCGATTTCCTACACCCTATCACTCTTCTCTTTTCTTCTAAACTTGTCTAATTAGTTCTTCATGGAGCCAAGAATGTATGACACTGTAATTGTGTCCAACTCCTATCGTTCAATGGATGATTTCTACTAATGCGCTAGCTCTTTGATTAAAGAAATCAACTGACAATAAAATTGAGATTCAATTTCTGGAAAATTTATATCAGCTGCATAAATGGATTTGGATCCATCCTTGTTAGTGTCCCTGTGAAATTGATGCATTCACGTGTTAAAAGGAGTGGATTCTGTTGATAAATTGGATACCGTGATAGGAATAAATTGGATATGTACAGTTCTTAAAAATGTTCACTCTTTCAGTGAAGGACTCAACTGACAATAAAATTGAGATTCCATTGTTGGTTCTCGTTCTAAATATGTATTGATGCAAGATGGATGGTTAGGAATGAACCAGGGAATAGCTCTGGTGTCCACGAGTTTATGGTCCATCCCATTTGTGCTTTAACCTGGCCGACATCGGATTTGAATCCAGAGAGGAAAAAATAAAACCATAGTCCTTAACACGTTTTTGTCAGATGGGTCTTTAACGCTTTCACCAGTCTGGTGTGAAGTATGAACCTGGTAACGTATTCTCACACCAAAAGGGCCAATGCACCAGAGGCTGCACTAGTCTGTCAGTGTCATCAGATAGGATGCCACTTTCTTTGTTCTGCCTTTATATGGACGTGCTGCGTACTGGCACAGGGCTTGAACATGATGTACAGTAAAAACTAGTGGTTCGTCTCTCGCACCATTTTCAGTCATGACAGGCTGATAGGTGAAATGTCTTCCTCTTTCCTTTGTGATATAGTAAGCAACTTCAATTGTGAATCACTTCTAAATTCTAAAATCAAGATTGAAAAAAGCAGGATATGCATGCAGCATCCTATTAGAACGATAATTTATGTAGAAATTTTTTTTTTTCTTCGAGTTGTAGCAATTTATGATTTGTTCTTGATGTTTGCTCTTTCTCGTTAGACTAAAACATCAATCGGTTTTTTTTTAAGCGGGAATTAAATATTCGAACCTTAAATATTTTATTCGATAATAATAAATTTTACTAGTTGAACTAATTGAAACTTATGTTTTATGAGAAAATATCTCGTTATTCGGTAAATGAGACATTTTTCTTAGCAACATTGTTAAAGGACTTTGTAACATTTAAATTTCATATCCTAATGTCCAAATTAGGAAAGTTAAACACAATAAGTTATCATTTATTGTCCAATCAATCATGCCATGTCACAATTTTTTTTTTTTTTTGGAGTAAATCCCTATTTTCTCACTTTTTTTATTCATTAAAAGAACTAAAATACCATAAATATTTTTTATATTTTCATGAAGAAAAGAGAGTAATTGAATCATTGACTATAGATTAACTTACCATAATAAGTGAAAGGTTACAAATAATTCATGATGTGATTTAATGTGAGTAGTTATAATGTCAAGTTAGATATTTTGTTGTTGCCTTTAAACCTAACCACAAGTTATAAAATGAACTCTTTTTTTTAATAACCCAATAGTGAACACAACGAAGGGTGGGGATGTGAACTCTAGTTTTTTTTTTTAAAAGAGCAAACAATATCACCAAATTATAAAACACTTGGCAAATAAACTTACGAGGTTGTGGCAAACATTAAAAGATTAATGAGCTAAATATATAACACAGCCATCCTGCAAAAGAATATACAATAAAGCCATGTGCTCTAGTCCAACTTTAATTATTATCAATGGTTTGCCTTCTTTTTGCAATGATCAATCACATGCAATGTTTATAGGATTGTCACAGGACACTAAATGGCACAATCTCCCTCTATCATTTATCTTGCGTTGTTTTCTCCTCTCTTTTTTTCTAGCATTAATGGGACAAGTTTTTAAAATTTTTCATGTCTCCTTATTATAGTTTTCTGCCACCTTTCTAACTTTTGTTTGGTTTTAAAAATTTAGTGGATGACAAAATTTATAGTACTAGAAGAAAATTTCTGACGCTAGAGAAGGGTACAAAATTTTGGTCACTTGTAAGTTTAGAGAATTTTTTTTAATTGTCAAGAATCTTGTCATTCAGTAATATTCCACGTTTTACTTAAAAGAATTAGGGTTTAAATCGCTTTTTCTTATCATTGTAACTATTAATTATCAAAATCTTTAAAGAAAATTTGTGTAGATTTATTCTTTCTTTTTTTTTTTTTTGTACATAACATTTCCAAAAAAGAAAAACCAAAGAAAAAAACCAGTTTAAAACAAAGTCAGGGAAAAAGAATTGCTTCTGATCATCAAAATATGTAAAGATAATTTGTGTTGATTTATTCTTTATTATTGTGAGGACAAAAGGTCCAAGGAATGTTTTTGGGCCTTGAGCTTGATCTGAGGGTATTAACTTGTCCAAGGAGGGTTTAGTTGTAGTAAATGTGTCTAACTTAAAAACCCACAAGCAAGCTATTGCGAAATAGGCTAATGGAAATAGTCCGAGGAGGGGCAACTCCTCGGCTAAATGAAGTGAAGATCATATGAAATGCCATGATATTTAGAAGGAGATTCTAGTAGGCCTGGCAAATGAAGATGCAATCCACAAGGGCATAAAGAGGAAGAACGAATGAAAAATATCCTACAAAAGTTGCTACCACCGCATTAAAGCCTCTACACCTATCTCTCTAACTGCATTAATGAGGAAATGACATCTGAACAGTAGTGATCAGCCTTATAGCTATTGTGGGTAGACTTCAAGAGGGCAGTGGATAGGACAAGTATCTGGATCGGTTAGCTAATACATACATAGAGGATGGAGGGAGAAGGAAGATGATATAAAAGGAAAAGAAAGGCATTTAAGAAGGGGAATCGGGGGAAAAAAGAGAGAAAAACACTGTATACACCACCCTCAATTGTAATCTATCTTTAGAATAAGGAAAAACAATACAAACCATCCTCAGCATACATCCGAGGAGAGTTTCTGTTACATAAACTGTTCATTGCATGTGAATTGGAGATCTAACCCATCATTTTTGCTATCCAATATCCATAAAATCTAGGTTAAAATCTCACTCTCTACAAATTTCATTATATTGGGCTTTTTGGGCCTGATCCCTTCATACAGTTGGGTTTGGGTGCAAATTGTGACCTTACAATTGGCGTTGTTTGTGGGAATCTTGTATTTTAGGAATTGTAACATTATGGCAGGCTCAAGTTCACATCATGCAGAGTCTATAGGGTCCTAGCATGAAGATGACTTCCTGCATCTTGAGCAGGAATAAGATCGAGAGGGAGTGTGCATACAGGGCACACCGATGGGAGTCATTCACGAGGTGGAAGTAGAATTCCTCACGAGAAAAATGTTAAGGCCATGCAAAAGGAGATTGACCATCTGAAGAAGAAATTGGCCGCGAAAGGCAAAGGCGAACTCCCTCTTTTTTCAACTCTTCTTCTGGAGATAGCCATGGCAGTGGCTATAGGTCCAAGTCAAGAACTCCTCCTGATAATGTATTGCCATAAGGGCAAGGAGTCTTCCTCTAGGGGCTTGGGAAAACGATGCTATGAGTAGGGCGTTATACCAAATTTCTAAGTCACCTTTCATACGTAGGGTGGAAAAGGGAAAGCTCCCATGGCGATTCACCTAACCCACGTTCACCATTTATAATAGTCGAACGGACCCTGTAGAGCATGTGAGTCATTTCAATCAGAGAATGACAGTACACTTTAAAATAAAACTTTAATGTGTAAAGTCTTCCCTTTTAGCTTAGGACCTGCTGCAATGGAGTGGTTCAATGGCCTAAGGGCAGGTTCTATCGATTCCTTCATGGCACTCACTAGGGCATTTAGGTCTCAATTCATCACTTGCAGTAGAGTTCCTCGACCTCTAGATTTATTATTGTCCATGGCTATGAGGGAAGGGGAACCCTGAAAACATACTCTGACAGGTACTGGGAGATGTTCAATGAGATCGATGGTGATTTTGACGATGTGGCAATAAGGACTTTCAAGGTTGGCCTCCCTACTGAGTACGACTTGAGGAAATCTCTTACTAAAAATCCTGTAAGGAATGTACGTCGGCTCATGGATCACATTGATGAGTACAAACGGGTTAAGGAAGATCAACAACAAGGTAAGGTAAAGACGAAGGTTATCCCTTAAGAGATGAGGGATTTCAGGTCGGATAGATACAACAATAATAGGCCTAGAAGAGATGTTGCTGGTCAATCCGGTCCTACACTCATCAAGTGGTTAATACTGTATTTCTAGAACCTGTGCATAAGGTGTTGGAGAAAATCCAGAATGAACCATACTTCAAGTGGCCCGACTACGATGGCTGGGGATCCCATGAAACGTAATCAGAATCTCTATTGCCACTATCATTAAGAAAGTCGTCATACCATGGAGGATTGTAGGACTTTGTGGAATCATTTGCAGCAATTAGTTAAGGAGGGAAGGTTAAGACAATTTTTGTATCATTCCAATGGACAGGGAGATCATTCAGGCAACACTTCGTCAAGGCCTCCTCTAGGTAAAATCAATGTTATATTTGCTGCTCTCAGGAAGACTAGTTCTCGTCCTTCTAGGGGTGATGTTTGTGGCACGAACCCTTGTCGAGGAGTCTAGCTCTGAGCCGAAGAGGATTGAGGGGAATGTCCCACCTATTTGGGTTTTTCAGAAGAAGACAAGATTGGAACTATCCAACCCATGATGATACTTTGGTGGTTACACTGAGGATAGGGGGTTACAACGTAAAGAGAGCGATGGTTGACCAAAGAAGTGGGAAAGATATTATGTACCCTAACTTGTTCAAGGGGCTAAACTTAAGACTTGAGGATCTTACGGCTTATGACTTGCTACAGATAAGTTTTGAGTGAAAACTGTCATACCAAATGGGCAAATTAGGTTGCCTTTGCAATCCAGCTCAGAAGTGGTAGAGGTGGGATTCATTGTGGTTGATGCCTATTCTCCCTACACGGCTATTGTGGCAAGACCATAGTTGCATGCTTTGGGGGCCGTATCCTCAACTCTACATGTCAAAGTGAAGTTCCATCGGGGGAACAGATCGAGGAACTAATTGGGAAGTCAATTTGTGGCTAGATAGTGTATAGCAGCTGCAATTCTACATCAGCCTAGGCTGGAGACCTCGGCCTCGGCTGAGGCAGGCTCATAGCAATCAAAGTCTCTGGCTATGCCAAAGGCAACAGTGGTAGGAAAAGCTACGTGTGAAGAGTTAGAGAATGTTCTTATAGATGATGACCCTGAAAAATACTTTCCGGTAGGAGTTCAACTGCCACTTTAGGAGAAGATGGAGCTGGTTACATTTTTTAGAAAGAATGTAGATGTATTTGCATGGAATGCTTATGAGGCCCCCGGGGTTGATCCAAGTTTCATTTGTCATCACTTGAATGTCAATCCGGCTGTAATACCAAGGAGGCAACCACCTCGGCGTTCGTCTAAAGAGCATTCCGAGGCTATCAAGGAAGAAGTGCTCAAGCTCAAAAGACTGGTGCTATCAAAGAGTGTTTTATCCTGAATGGTTAACTCATACAGTGGTTGTGACAAAGAAGAATGGGAAGTAGAGAGTTTGTGTGGACTTCACAGATTTTGAACAAAACTTGTCCTAAAGATTCATTCCTAATGCCTTGTATAAATCAATTGGTGGATGCTACTATGGGGCATCCTTGGATGAGTTTTTTGGATGCTTTCCAAGGTTATCACCAATACCTTTAGCCTTAGATGATCAAGAAAAGACAGCCTTTGTCACCCCTACAGGAAATGATCACTATAAAGTGAGGTCATTTGGTTTAAAGAATGATTGACTAGGATGTTGTCCCACAGTTGGGAAAGACTACTTGAAGTGTATGTGGATGATATGGTGGTGAAGAGTAAACGGTTTTCGTGCACGTAGATAGATTTGAAATGATACTTTTCAAACACTACGAAGGTACAGATTGCGCCTTAATGCTTCCAAATGCTCTTTTGGTGTAGGATCTGGTAAGTTTCTGGTTATATGGTAACTCATCAGGAATTAAAAAGTCAATCATGTGCAAGTCAAAGCAATTAATAGCTTACAGCCACCTCGGAATCCTAAAGAAGTTCAAAGATTGACAGGATGACTGCTACCCTAACCGGTTTATTTTCTCGGTTCGCGCGATAGGTGTAAGCCTTCTTTCAATTGTTTGAATAAGTGGAAAGGATTTGAATGGACCAAGAATGTGTTTTAGCTTTTCAACAGCTTAAGGAATATCTTTCGTGCCCACATATTATGTCCACGGCCAGAAATTGATGAAATTTTGTTCGCATATATGATGTGGCTAACAATGTTGTTAGCTTGGTTCTGGTACGAGTAGATAATAATATACAAAGGCCAGTTTATTACATAAGCAAGTCTTTACATGAGGCCGAGGTGCATATTACCGTTGGAAAAGGCGATTCTAGTAGTAAGCCTCCCCATACTTTCAATCTCATGCAGTTGTTGTTTTAATTCAATTTCCTTTTAAGTATATACTTCGAAGTGTGACTATACAGGAAGGGTTGCTAATGGGGTACCATTTTGGGGGTTTTTGATATCAAGTATATGCATTGCACCTCCGTGAAGGGACAGGTCCTTGCTGATTTGGTCCGGAGTTGTGTTGAGCCTTCATTAGAAGAGAATGCTAAAAGGTTGGACATGGATGAAAAATCAGTTGGCATGATCTCGTGCAAGGAACCTTTGGTATGGAAAGTGTACGTTGATGGAGCAGCAAATTAGAGAGGATCGGGGGTAGGGCTAGTCTTAGTGTCCCTTAAGGGACTACTTTCGAGAATCCTTGAGACTTGGGTTCTCGGCCACTAACAATGAGGTAGAAATATGAAGCTCTCACTGGTGGGAATAGATATGGTTCAGGAAAATGGGTGGAAAAACAGTGCAAATATTCTCTGATTTACAGTTAGTCATAGGCTAAGTGGAAGGGAAGTTAGAGGTTAGAGATTCAAGAATGCAGGAGTATTTAACCTGGGCCAAGTATTTACAATCAAAGTTCAAATCTTTTACCCTATTGCCTATCTCTAGGAGTATGAATACTCATGCCGACTCCCTAGCCACTCTTGTGACATCCTCGGCATAAAGCCTACCTCGGGTCATCCTTGTTGAAGACTTATGTAAGCCCTCTGGAATGAATAGTGACACTATTCAGATTCATTAAATAAGAGTGGGACCTAGTTGGATGGATCCTATAGTGTCCTTCCTTAAAAATGATATCTTGCCCGAGGAGAAGTCTGTGGTAGACAAAGTACGCAGAAAAGCACCTCGGTTCTGCTGTCCGAGGACCAGAAATTGTACAAGCGCTCTTTTTCATGACCATATTTACTGTGTGTACATCTTGAAGCAACGAAATCACTTTTGGAAGAATTACATGAAGGGATTTGTGGAAGTCACACAGGAAGAAGGTCTTTAGCTCATAGAGCCCTTACCTAGGAATATCAGTGGCCCAATATGCAGTGAAAGACACAAGATTATGCAAAGAAGTGTGACCAACGTCAGAGATTTGCTTCTAACATCCATCAACTACGGGGTGTCCTTAACCCTTTGTCTAGCCCTTGGCCTTTTGCTCAATGAGACTTGGACATAGTAGAGCCCTTTTCCCAAAGCAGTAGGGAATAAGAGGTGGTTGCTCATCGAAACAGGTTACTTCACTAAATGGGTTGAAGCTGTGCCATTTTCAAACATTTGGGATGTGAATGTGAAGAAGTTTGTCTAGAAAAACATTATCATTAGGTTTGGAATCGCTCATACTCTTATTTCAAATAACGGCTTGCAATTTGACAATAAGGCCTTCAAAAGGTATTGTTGTGATCTAGGCATCACGAATAGGTATTCTACTCTAGCTTATCCGCAAGGAAATGGGCAGGCCAGGCAGTTAATAAAGTTATAGTCAATGGGCTTAAGAAAAGGCTAGATGATGCCAAGTGGAGGTGGGTGGAAGAATTGCTACATGTTTTGTGGACGTATCGAACTCCACCTCGAAGATCCACTGAAGAGACACCCTTCTCTATGACTTATGGAGCCGAGGCTGTAATTCCTCTAGAAACTAGATTTTCGACACTGAGAACAAGCTCTTTCATCCCAAGTAATAGTGATACGTTACTGGAGAAAAGCCTAGACCTAGTTGAGGAACAACGAGAAAATGTCATGGTTTAGTAAGCTTATTATCAACAAAAACTCAAATAGGGATATGATTCCCATGTGACGTTAAGGCCACTCGCCCCTGGAGATTTGGTGTTAAGAAAGGTCTTGGGTACTGCCAAGAACTCAACATGGGAAAAATTGAGACCTAACTGGGAGGGACCTCATCATATTACTTTAGTAGCTGGCATAAGGGCCGTATTATCTTACAGACTTGGATAAAAGGTTGTACCACGTCTTTGGAATGTAAATAACCTACGAAGGTATTACTATTAATGAAAGACACTTCTGCCATCTTATTTCAGTTGACATTGTGTTGCGTTGATTATTATTTTTCTAAATATCAAACAGAAACTTGGTCGTGTTTGGCTCCTTGGACCATATACCTTGTAGAAATTTATATTTTTATTAAGTGTTAAACAAAACTATAGTTACGTCTGGTCCTCGGACCATCTACTTTGGAAAAATTAAGACTTCAGTTCATTTTTCTAAGTATCAAACAAAAACTTGGTCATGCCTGATTCCTCGGACCACATACCTTGTAGAAATTAATATTTTTTATTAAGTGTTAAATAGAACCATAGTTACATCTGGTCCTTAGGCCATCTACTTTGGAGAAATTAATACTTCAGTTTCATTTTTCTAAGTATCAAATAAAAATTTGGTCATTCTTGGCTCCTCGGACCACATAGCTTGTAGAAAATTGAGATTTTTATTAAGTGTTAAACAGAATCATAGTTACATCTGGTCCTCGGGCCATCTACTTTGGGGAAATTAATACTTCAGTTCATTTTTCTAAGTATCAAACAGAAACTTGGTCATACCTGGCTCCTCGGACCACATATCTTGTAGAAATTGATATTTTTATTAAGTGTTAAATAGAGCCATAGTTACGTCTGGTCCTTGGGCTACCTACTTTGGAAAAATTAATACTTCAATTTATTTTTCTAAGTATCAAATAGAAACTTGGTCATGCCTGGTTCTTCAGACCACATACTTAGTGGAATTGGTATTTTTAATAAGTGTCAAACTGAACCTTAGTTACATCTGGATTGGGAAAATTAACATTTCAGCTCTTTTTCTAAGAATCAAGCAGAGCTGTGGCTATGTCTTAGCTCTCGGACCACATACCTTGTTGAGATTGATGATTTATTTTTGTGCCTGAGTTTCACATAAGGTCTAGTCTCAGACCATATTCCTCTCATTTTGGGCTTATGTATATTCTTATGTATTTAACTGTTTGTTATTGCATGTTAAATAATATGATTCCAACAACAAGTTATCCATTGAAGGCATAGGTTAGTGAAATGAAATTATTTTCATGTCAGATTACTGATATTACTTAATGCATTATTAAGACCTACCCTGTTCATTTGCACACCAAGTCATTTAATGTATACAAATTGTATTAAGATAAAGAGTTAAACATTCCCAGTAAATGAAATCAAAATCTTGAACTTGTCATTGTAATTGTATGTGATTACATTGGAAATAAAAGCACAGAACAAAAACAGTAGTAAACTTATAAACAAAAAAAAAAAAAAAAACTATCATAAAATTAGGCAAAAAGTGGAGACAGAATCCTTGGTTGTTTATGTCTTTGTTTTCGGTGGAAGGTCTTCTGTGGGCTTTGTTTCGAGTTCCTTTGTTTTGTCCTCCTCTTTTTTTGGCTTGGGTCCAGTCTCTTTGGATTTGGGAGCCACTTCTTTGATGATGAGGGGAGCATTTGAAAGTTTGATCTCGGATGGGGTCATAATCTGTTTTCCTTTATCCTTCACCCCTAATAGAGGGCCACCCTGTCCAACTTTCTTACTCAGACTCTTCTCAGTCTTCTCACCTTGCTCCACCACTTGATTAGAGCCTGTAGATGCTTTAGGAGGTGGGATAGGTTCTTGGATTGGGAGTGGCTGTGTAAGGGACACAGTCTTGAAGGCAGTTGAAGGAGGCGGAAGGGCTTCAATCACATGGATGTCTAGGGGGATCCACATGTTTTCGGCTTTCCTTCACTCCGAGGTAGAAGGGACCCTTGCAACATTAAGGGCTTCTGCCCATACCTACTGGCAGTACTTCCTACACACCTCAGCGAGTTCTTTGGCCAACTAAGTCTCAGTCTCTTCAACCCCTTTATTAAAGGAAGCTAGTAAAGCCGAATCCACAATCTCTTTGAGAGTGCGAGCCGCTTCCTTGGCTTGTGCTAACTCACCCTTCAAGCGTAAAATGTCTTGTTGGGTAGTGGATAGCTCTTGTCCTTTGTCGAGAAGCTATTTGAGTTGCTCCTCTACCTGCATCTCGGCTGTCTTAAGTCCAGCCTTGACACTCCTCTTTTTTCCCTCTTCCACCAATTTATTAGTCAGCTCTTATTTCTCCTGCTTGGCCAATCCAAGGGCTTTCTCAGTCTCGATCCTGATGCTGGCTTCAGTCTTAGCCTTATTCCGAGCATCTTCTACCCATCTCTTCACTACAAAACCTCCTAGATGGCTTGTACAAGTATGGCGAGCAAGTGCATTTTGAAGAATCACATAAAGGTGTGTATATGCTTGAAAAGGGTTTAAGAAAGTAAATTGCAATAATAAGGAAATCAAATGGCATGTACCAAAGCCAAATCCCTCTTTAGGGATAGGAACAGTTGTGGTTGCCTTATTTCCTTCAGGGCATCCATGTCCTTAGGCAGCAGGATAGGCTACTTTAGGGCATCGGCCAGGTAGTGGGCGTGCCCCTTTTGGAACTCCCTTATGGAAGAATCACGGGGAATGGGAGCCTCATCCAACTCCAACGGAGGAGACCACTGGGAATGAGTATGGTGCATCTCGGCTAAATCATGGCTTTCCCTGCTCTCCACAAAAGAAGCTCGTGTTTGGCCCTTTCCTGCCTTTTGCTTTTTCCTCTAGGCCAACTCCTCTTCTTCAACCTCTTCCACTCTTTTCTTCTTCTTGAGGTTGGGTATAGGGAGAAGGGAGCCTGGAGGAGGGGGAGGGGGTAGGAGATTGGTAGGAGGTTGAGATCTTGAAGCGCCCTTCATGGTGACTTGCTTACCCCTCCTGGCAAGAAGATCCTTCAAACTTGTCCCTAGTTGTTAATGCAGCCCTCTGAAGGTTTCTCTGCTTCCTCAAGTTGAAATTGGTCTATTTCCTCCTCGAGGGACAAGCTAGAAGATGTGGATTCTTCTCGAACAACTGTGGCTTCAGTTGCATGGGTGGAGGGACTATCTTTATTGGGCGTACATATAGGATGATAGAAGGGTCATCCGGTAAATTGTGTGGAGCAAGGAACGCTGGTTTTGAGACGTCTATCCTTTTACGTCTTTGGTCACCAGCGATGATTGCGTTGCTGATATCTTGGAAGGTAGTCGATAACGGTTCGTATCCCAAGATGAGATGGGCTGCCTTTACCTGTTCGTCCTCACTCATGAATACCTCAGATCTTAAAACTCTATTGAGGTCCACGATACTGGTTAGGCTCAGATGGGGCGATACATGCTATTTATCTACAAAAAACATCTAAGAAGCCAAACATGGTTAGACCAATAATAAATGTTAAACAAAGAGAATAAAATACAATATAAATCTAGGTGATAAAGTTAGGAGAACTAAAACCTAGGCCAGGGGACCTAAATCCTTTGGAATCACACCTGGTTTTCCCTCTTTGACTAGACAATGAGGGCTATTGGACCATCTCCTGGAGGCGATTAAGTAGTCTCCTTCATGCCTTTGTTAGATTTGGGAAGACACGATGTGAGTCTCACGATATTAGACTTAGACTTGAGGTAGTAACCTACGTCTTTAAGTTGATGACACACATACATATGGACGACATTGTGCAATGTGAGGTTCAAACCCATTTGCTCATTGAGAGCGTCGACGCAACCTAGGATTCTAAACATGTTAGGTGTATGTTGGTCTGCGCATAATCTATGATTACGCAGGTATTCACTGGTTACATTCTTCATGGGAAGTGTCATTCCACCCTCTAAAAATGTGATTATGAGAATGACAACCTCTCCTTCTTTCCTATCATCGGCTATGGCATCTAGGGCACAATACCTCAAACCCACTTATGCGGAAATGTGGTATTTGGCTCAGAAACCCTCCATACTGACGTCAGTATCTACTAAACATTTGAATCTACCCATTTGATTGAGGTAAAAGTGAAGATTTAGCAAGGAAATGGGGTACAGTTAAAGGCTGAGGACTATAGTCGAGGAGAAAAAGAACTTAGAAGCGTGAAAAATTATGAGAGAAGGAGTAGACAACTCTTCAGGAACTTCTTGGAAGTAGAAAGGAGGGAATTCTTTAAAGCTGGTCAATTTCTAGAGTAAATGGAAAAATTGCAACTTCTTAGGCGTTTTAGTTGTCCCGCTAAAAATTCAAAGGAAGAATCCAGGCCGTTAAATTTACATCTCACCGTTGGACATGGGTGATAATGCACCGCTTAGAGCAATTAATAGGGGCGTTGTGGACTTCGAGGCGTTAGAAGCAGTTTTTAAAGAAAGAAATGGCATTTTCACGTGTAGTAGTTTGAGAAACGTGTGAAAGTTAGCACTTGGGGTCAAAACCTCAATTTTCTCCTCGAATGGGAAAGAAAAATGAAGTTTTTAGGGGCTATTGTGAGGACAAAAGGTCTAGGACATGTTTTTAGGCCTTGGGCCTGATTCGAGGATATTAACTTGTTCGAGGAGGGTTTAGTGGTAGTAAAGGTGCCTAACTTAAAAGCCCACAAACAAGTTGTTGCAGAATAGGTTGATGGAAATAGTCCGAGGAGAAGCAACTCCTTAACTAAATGAAGTGAAGATCATATGAAACGCCATGATGTTTAGAAGGAGATTCTAGTAGGTTTGGCGAATGAAGATGCGTTCCACAAGGGCATAGAGAGGAAGAATGAATGAGAAATATCTTTAAAAAAGCTGCTACCTCCGCATTAAAGACTTTGCACCTACCCCTCTAGCCGCATTAATGAGGAAATGACATCTGAACAGTAGTGATCAGCCTTACAACTATTGTGAGAAGACTTTCAAGAGGGTGGTGGATGAGACAAGTATCTGGATCAGTGATCTAATACATACGTGGAGGATGAAGGGAGAAGGAAGATGATATAAAAGGAAAAGAAAGGCATTCAAGAAGGGGGATCGGGGGAAAAAGAGAGAAAAACACTGTATACACCACCTTCAATTGTAATCTATCTTTAGAACAAGGAAAAACAATACAAATCGTCTTTGGCATACATCTGAGGAGAGTTTCTGTTATATAAACTGTTCGTTGCATGTGAATTGGAGATCTAGCCCATCATTTTTGTTATCCAATATCCATAGAACCTAGGTTAAAAGCCCACTCTCTATAAATTTCATTATATTGGGTTTTTTGGACCTGATCCCTTCATACAATTGGGTTTGAGTGCAAATTGTGACCTTACAATTTTTTTTTTCAATTTTTTTTTTGTACATAACATTTCCAAAAAAGAAAAACCAAAGAAAAAACCTGTTTAAAACAAAGGAAGGGAAAAAGAGTTACTTCTAATTATCAAAATCTTTAAAGAAAATTTGTGTATATTTATTCTTTATTATTATTATTTTTTGTAAATAACATTTCTAAAAAAGAAAAACCAAAGAAAAAACCAATTTAAAACAAGCAAGGCTAATCGTCTCCTCCTTATCCACCAAAGCTAAATTAAGAAGGGGATAGGATCAAGCAGGAACATTTTGAGATCGGTATTCATTTCTAATGATCTAATTGAGTTGACAACTTTGACCGGAAAATTTCAAAGGTAAAAAACAAATGAAATTGAAAAGGTAATTTATGTTAGTTTAACCAATAAAATATCTTATAATTAAATAAAAGATATGAGATTCAATTTTTATTTACACTTTATACAATATTTTGGTCATATAATATAAATAATTATCGGTGAGAAAAATCAGTTGGTACTAAACAATATATATTATATATATATATATATATATATATATTAAGTTGGTAAAACTTTTTCTTTTAGTTTTTTAAATTAATTTATTAATTTTTAATAGTATAATACTATAATTGTACTTTAACTAAATTTTACTAATAAATAAATAAATTAACTTTCAAGCAAAAAACAATTACTAAACGCACTTTTTAGAGAGGTAAACGTGTTAAATGTTTCAATGTCATTTGATTAATTGATTTTCCGCGTGGATTCGCCGTACTGTTTGATCCCATTTTTCTTTTTTAATATTTTATGACTCCCACCTAACTTTTGTTCTGTCAGGCTTGTACGGTCGTGCTTTGTATAATTCAAAGGTCGAAGACCAAGAAGACTTTTTTGATAATCGAAGACCAAGAAGACTTGGCTTTGTCAAGTTTCTGATTCTTTAATTGGAGTAGTTATCTTTGCACGATGGTTGTTATAACTCTTCATTTTCACACCACGGTTCTTGGTTTGACAACCTCTTACTTAGTTGGAATTAAAATTTTTTATTAAAAATACTATATAAACAAACATAAAGTTAGCTGAATTTTTTTTGCTGAAACAAAAAAAGAAAACCTAAAAGAATTGAAAGTATTGTAAAAAAAATTCATTAACAATGCTGTGAGACCCATTTTAAAAGCCAAAATAAGTTAAAAAGTAAAATAAATTAGTTTTTCATTAAATCCCAAACACAACTTTGGGTTTGAAAAAAACAAGTAGGTTCTAATATTCTTTAGATGAATTCATGTGAGATTTCTTGTTTATTTAAGGTACAAGAGCATTAGACTTCACAAAATATTAAGATTATTTTTCTACAATTGATGTGTGCATTGAATGTCATAGCAACTATTTAGCCAGCACGCCATGGCAATGCTGAATTGAAAGCTGGGTCACGTTAGAGATTGCGTATGTCAATTTCTTGAAAAGGACATTTTACTTCCACAAAGATAATAATTAAGAATGCGTTTGGATCCAGCTTATTGTAGTTGCGTTTTCATTGCTTACGTTTTCTCCTATTTTTTTTTTTTTTTTCGTTCTGCTGCTGGGGACAAAGTGCACCATGTGCGCACTGTGCGCGTACTGTGCACGTACTGTGTGCGTACTGTGCGCGCACTATACGTGTATTATACGCACACTGTTCATGTACTTTTTCAGCAAATTTTTATTAAAATTGACTCCTATAGTACTATTCACATGTTTCAAGATTATTTTGTTACAGTATTTTTAGTTTTCAGTAATAAATTCTATCCAAACAGACCCTAAGTAGGTCATTTGTGGGGATTTGGATCAGCCGATTATTATTGTGTTGTGACTTGTGAGAAGTAAAAGCTATCAAGGTTAAAAGAAAAATTAATTTAAGGTTGAAATTTGAATTGAAAGTTCTAAGTTTTATGTTTTAATTTTCAATTTAAAGTTTTAAACCCTTGAAAGAATAAAAGTGATATTACATGGTGCAATAAGCTAGCTAAACCGGAGCGCCCAATATTTCTACTCACTCTCACCCTTACATGGTGCCACTTTCGATTCTGAGAATGTATCGGGTATTGGGGTTGTTATTTATGACTCACTGGGCTCTCTTATAGCTGCAATTTCCCAGCAGCTCCCATGCAGATACCAGGCAGCAGAAATAGAGACTATGGCAGCAACAAGAGCACTCGAATTTGCTTTGGAGATAGGCATAACAAATGCAGTGATGGAAGGGGACTCTTTACTCGTTACTCAAGCCTTGGCAGCTCATACAAACTCTCTGGCTCTTCTTGGTTATTTGATAATTGATGCTAAGTTTTTATCTAATAATTTTAATGAATTACACTGCTCTCATGTAAAGAGAAAGATAATAAAATTATATATAATCTTATTAGCCATGCTAAACTATTGTGAATTTTGTTGCGTAGATAGAGACCGTTACTCCACTCTCTTTTTCTGTTTTCCAGGCTGATTTAGCCTTAATACATTAATGCAATAGCCTCTAGGCTCCCTTCTCAAAAAGAAAGAAAAGAAAAAATCTGGTAGCCGAAGACAAAAAAAAAAAAAAAAAAAACACAAGTAGGTGTGTACATTTATAGATAGATGATACATGATATTTATCAAAAAAATTTTAAAAAAAATCTACAAATGAATCCACGGCAGCTTGTTAGCATTAGCTCAATATCTGTTTTTTCACTATAATCCTTTTTTTTTTTTTTTTTTCACTATAATCTTTATAAGTGAAACTTTGGGATTAATTGTGAGTGTGTATATATATATACACACACATAATCTTTATAAGTGAAAGTTTGGGATTAATTAATTAATTATTATATATATATGTAAAATAGCTACTTATAAAATAATATAAGTTTATTTGAAACAAATAAGAAAAAATTCATTTATTGTTATCTATGAAATTCTCTATTTTAGTTTGTCCAACCACTATT